>JARKHS020007713.1:0-223269 GCA_030143305.2 Amblyomma americanum | reverse complement strand
TCATCGGGAGCGGAGAGTTAGTTGTTAACATGCAGTTTACTAGAAGGGAGATTTTGTAGTCGCGTAGGGCGGAAAATTTTAGTACTCGAACTTCTTCAAACAGATTGTTACTTGGATGATGCAATGGAGAATATGTTATAATCCTTAGTGCTCGCTTCTGTAACCCTTGCAGAGGTGTGAGATAAGTTGAGTATGTGTGGCCCCATGATTCGCAGCAATAACTCATATGACAATGAACGAATGAGAAGTACAAGCTTCGTAATATGTTGCGAGGAAAGTATTGTCTAGCCTTAATAAGGACGTAGCAACCAAACGCAGCTTTATTACAAACGCTGTTCACTTGATTCTTCCAGTTAAGGTTATTGTCAAAGATAACACCAAGATATTTAAATGAAGGAACTGATTCGATTATACAATTGTTCAATGAAATCCTAATATGGTTAAAATCAACGTTTCTTCTTCTTGTATGGAAGACGACATATTTAGTTTTCGCAACGTTCAATGTTAATCTATTGTTACTGAACCAGTTGGAAACAGTCATTAAATCCTGCTTCATGTCGTCTTGCATCGCAGAAACCGATTTACCTGTGAATATGAGGGCCGTGTCGTCTGCATACATGAGAACCTGCGAAAGCGAGACTGAACCTGGAAGATCATTTATATAAATGGAAAACAGTAGAGGCCCCAGGACAGATCCTTGGGGTACTCCGCATTTTATATAGCTATATGTAGATTCAAGGTTGTTAATTACCACTTTCTGTTGTCGACCTGATAATTAACTGTTGAAAAATTGCAGTGTGTCATCAACAATCCCATAGGCGGCTAGTTTCCTCAGTAATATTGGATGTGATACAGTGTCGAACGCCTTCTTTAGGTCTAAAAATATACCAATTGCGATTTCGTTTTTATTAAGAGCTGAATTTATCAACTGGGAAAGCGTTAGAACGGCTGTAGAGGTCGACCTGTTTGGGACGAAACCGTGCTGCTGGTGACAGATGATGTTATACTGACTAAGGAATATTTTTAGTTGAATGGCAATTAGTTTCTCAAAAAGAGTATTTAGAATGCTTAGTACAGATATTGGAAGATAACTACTTGGGTTGTTTTCGCCTCCAGATTTATAAATAGGCACAACTTTCGCGATTTTTAGAATGTTTGGGTAGCAACTAGTCTCTATAGCATGGTTAAATATATGGCATAGTGGGTTGGACAGAATGTCGATATTATGCTTTAAAACTGCAGTCTGAATACTGTCGTGCCCAGCCGCTTTATTAACTGGCAGTGCGCTTATTACAGATGTAATTTCCTCGACAGTGACTACATTTAGATTAAAATCGGTGTGGACAACTCTGGGTAGGGTAGTAGAGGCGGACTGAAAAGAGAACTGGTTTGCAAGAGATTCACCAACATTGGAGAAGTAGCTATTAAAGTCATTGACTACCTGTACGGAGGGGTCGTTAGGGGTAACGTCGCCAGATGCTGTCCTTCGCTTGTAGTGCGTGGATTGCTGACGTCATGCTAAACGTCAGTGATACAACGGCTGTGGCGAAATTCAAATTTTTCAGTGAATATCAACATCTTCTGCTAGTTTTTTGGCTGCCGTAACAGAGATAAACACAGGCCTACACATTGACAGTAAGCAGATTGGCGGGATTTGCAGTAGAGAGAGAGAGAGAGAGAGAGAGAGGGTTTATTGATAGGAAAGGCAGAAAGGTTGGCCTGAAAAACAAATATCTGGCCTGTTACTCTGCTCTGGGGGACGGGAAGAGGAGATAAAAGAAGGTCACGTTGGGGGACGATGATGATGGGAGGAGGCAGATGAAAAACTACTTAAAAAAAAACAAGGCACACTTTCTGACATCACAAACGCGAGACAAGGTCCGTGGCGCTCAAAAAGCGTGAGTGCGCTCGCGTTGCCTTTACAGTTCTAAAACTATCTGGCCAAGCGCCGAGGATCAAATCCTCAGAGAGGAGCCATGTGTCCATAGGCTTCAGAGCAGATGCGAGTATGAGTCTTTCACGTGCATACGCTGGACACGCCACTAAAACATGTTCTATAGTCTCTAGCACGCCACATGTGGTACATTCCGGGAGTCCGCTTGTCCTATTAAGTGCAAGTATTTGCGCGTGAATGCCACGTTTAAACGTAGTCTACGGATAACGCATTCAATAGGGCGAGGTATTGCAGTAATGATCGCAGAGAGCACCTGAAATAAGCAGTTTATCTATAGCCAGCTTAGAGTGTGTACGAACTAACCACCAATATCGCGTCAGGGACGCTGATCTTCGTTGGAAAAATGGCTGTTAGGCAGAACGAAGTTATACATGCTATCTCTCAGCTGCTACACTAGTCCTGCAGAGTATGAGGTCATCGAATGAGCGCGTTAAAAGGCATTGCGCAAACTGTTGCCCATCTAGTGCCAAATGAAAACGTGAAACGCGTTTTTAAAGTTGTTGATTGATGACTTTATCGGCGCATCATTCCATTCAAGGTAAACTTATTTCAGGTAACTGCACTTTTCAAGGGCATGATATCGAAGACGGCAGTTACAAGAACCTCGCGCAGCCGTGTATGATGGTCCGCTGCACCAACGGCTCAACTACAGTCACTCCGTGAGTATTGCTACCAAATAGTAAATACATATTCAATGGCGCCATAATATAAATCGCGATGTAAGTCGTTCAGAGCTAAAACTCTTAGTAAAACGATACTCTCTTTATGAAGGCTTATCCATTAATACACCATTACATTATTCTGCCGCTGTTAACTTGAGATCAAGCACGAACAGCAGCCTAAGCTACAGCCTGCCACGGTGGAAAATATTACAAGCCACTATTACATGTGCAGCGTCACCGGTCATCCTTAATATGGGGGTCTTTGTAGACGGAGATTGAAGTCAGAGTTCAAGATAATATAACATCACAAGCGGTCAAAACATGGAAAGCTTAAGATTCTACTGCTGGCAAGGCAGAAAGCCGGGCTGGTTGGTGGTTCCTGATTGATTAAAATGCTAGCGCAATAGACTAGGACAAAAGCGTAGAAACCGACAGGACAACTCTCTGTTTCTACCCCTTTGTCCCTCTCTATTGCTCTTGTCTTTTTATTCAATGAAGATTCCATATTTCGGAAACCTCCCCGCAGCGTCTAAGAAGTTTCTTTTGATTTGCAGTAGTTTGGCTGCAACAATGTTAAGGTCGTATTTAGGAATCAAATACAAGAAACGGTTACAACCCTCAGTGTACGCGACTACAAGGCGATCTTGATTCGTGAAGATTAATAGTTGACTCCGTGATTTTGAACAAAATATAACGAAGAAATTTGGAGCTGTATTTGTTATAAACACTACTGTGTAGTGAGGCCTACTCATAAGTGCATTTTTAAAAACCCTCATGCATAGCATAGAAAAGATACTCAATATCTTAACTCTGCTTGCTTTGATTCGTATTTTCTTTCCAGATGCGGACCTCCAGGTTTGGGGATTGAAAATCCTTTCCTTAATGGAACCGAAAGACCTCCTTACCCGAGATGCTGTCTGAAGCTGCCTGGATAAAGTGGATCGCCGCTCAGGTAGTCTGCACGTGAACTTCCAGCAAGCGGCGGTCTACACCGACACCAGAAGAGGGAGACTGGCATTGCGAGAAAAGCCGCGAACCGCTGCTAATCCACTAATAAATAATGAATTCAGATGTTCACCACGCCTGTAATGATCAGCCGTCAGCTTTTTATAAGCATAGAAACCATATCCTTTCGCTCATACAGATGGGGTGCTACCATCCCTATCATCCCGAATAGACTTTGTGTCACAGCCATTCCGCCACGAGAGCAGTGCTCGCATACAGAGCCGGTTTCATCGAGTTTGCGTGGACTCCAAACTTATATAACTTAATTAGTACAGGAGACCTTGCACGAGATAGTCCGCCTTCGACTGTTCTTGCTACTACAACAATTATCCGCCTATATCAATGTTTTACCGCACCCCATCTGGGCCGCAGTTTTAGTGTCAGCTACATCGCTGGGTGTGCAGCGTCTGTCAAGTAAAGTATTGGTAGGCCTGCTTAGCGTCTGTGTTTTCATTCAGTTTGTATGAGTGCTCCTTGTTTTCTTCTGCCGTACTGCAATTACAATTGAATACAATTCTCTAAACTGCTAGTGGCCGCTTCAGTTTCTGCATCATGAAGTTTCACAGATGATAAGAGGGATCGAAGAGGCTTACGAAATACACGGGGTCCTCCACTCTTAGTGTAAACATGCGAAGGCGTGGCTGCGTTCTTTAGAAGGCCACAGCGCGCGACACAGCCACTCATCGCAGCAATGTGGAGCTGGAGAAGATAGACCTGGACATGCGGCTTCGCGTCATCTACCACTAGATTCGCCCCGATGCGTGGCCGTGTAGGATGCAGTGGCCCTCCCAAGATCACAGCTATGCGCTCGCGTGTTCGCACTATGAGTGGATGACCCTGCACAGTGTATAGTGGGCCAAATCGTTACCTGTATTGTGCGAGCGCTGACATCTCAACACAACGGTGCCTAATGACGCAGCGAACTTTGTAAAAGGTCGAAGCTAATGCAAACAGAGGTCCCGCCGGTAGGAACATCCTGAGCAATCTACCTCCTTTTTTTGAACGCCACCCGATATAAACATATTTTATAAAACTGGCGGCTTGCCCACGTGCATCGCCGAGAGCAAACGACTGGAAACATTCTTCGTAAATAACAAATGAGTGAAAGAATTTTGTTCGAATCTCATCGGCCAAAGGATCACATTGTACCAGCCAATCCAGGAAATGTAATTTAAAAATATGCCAGCGACGTTTACGCACGCATCAGATGATTCAAAGCATAGGGCTCTCGCTTGCTTAGATCTTCAGGTTGTTGCATTGTTAGTCGACCGAGAGTTGCTTAAAGCAATATCACTGGCAGCGAGATGATAAAGCATTTCTAACATTTGCCTGGTCGCATGAGATACAGGCTGATATTTTAGTGACTGTTGCGAACAGACAAAGATGCGCTCCCTACAACAGCTGCGAGATATTCAACTTTGAGAAAGCTCCTTCCTGCCTTCCACACTTTCGGGAACAATTGTGCTCGGCAATATTATTAGACGTCGATCGACGTTGAACATACAACTGACAACTGTTTCTACAGGCGAATAAAAAATTCACACCACAAGATACAAGAAACGAAAGATCTATGTTCTGGGTGACATCATTTCATTAGCCTACTTTTTAATCTGTATTCCTTCCCTCATATCCTGAGTTACTTTGGGACGTTAAACCCTATTAAAACCATAATTCCTATTCCATGACCGGTTTGCAGAATATAGACCTTTTCAGCCCAGATAAAATAACACAAAATAACAGGTATGCTTAATTAGCATACACCGCATGATATTTCACCGGATGTATCATTCAGGTCTTTACCTTGCTTTTCATATCCTCTGTGCTTCTTCTCATCTTGCCTCCATATTTTCCAAAATGGCCTACTGTAGCATGATTTCCTTGTTCAAAAAATTTTTTCTTGCCTTTCCTCAGAAATCTGCTGAGAAACTTTGCGCATTTTCCCGGGTCATCCTTTGTCACTTTCGTTTTTGCTGATGCACACGGCTAGTTATTTTCATTGTTTTTAACTCATTGATAGTCAATACTGACAATTTTGCAAAATAAATTTTTCCCGTGGCAGCCGTGCCTCCGGCCTCTATTTCATCGTAGCTCTTCAAACCTTTTGTACAAATGAAGCTTTTACGAATCAATGATCTCTTGAAGCGGGAGTACGCGAAAGGTCGTTTTCATAGCCACTTCATTGCTGAAAGGCTGAGCACCAAGGCTGCAGAGCACTACGCCATTGAAAAGTTAGTGGTCATTCCCCTGAACACGTGGCCAAAATGCCCACTTCCCGCATTCTAGTAGGGTGCTAAATTCACAAGAAAACGTTTTGGTAACGATATCAGTTCCTCTATTTACTACAGTTTGGGCCTTAAAAAGCTGCTCAAATGGTAAGAGTGATGGAACAGGCACAATGATGGGCACTACTAGCAGTCGGCAAAATCGTTATATATCTTGGGCGACCGCCGACAATTCCGCTAGTATGTGCTTTACGACGCAGCTATCTTATGAAAATGTCAAGGGTAATCCTCGCATATGTCGAGAAGCTGAGCAGGTGTCATACTGTGTACTGTTCGTGTTTGTGACCGCCAAACGATATAAAAAAACAATGAAAACGAACAATAAAAACAGTACAAAGAATACACTACAAAAAATATGAACAAACAATTAACAAAAAATGTTATAAACATGTTTAGAAAAACCTGGAAGCATAGCCACGTGATCAATTGTGCACAAGCGCCACCAATGCATTTTCGTGAATCACAAGTGGCAGGAACAATCTTGTTTGTAAGTTTCGCCTTTTAGCAACTGATCGAGGAATTAAAATTTACAAATATTCCTAGAACGTTCAAACATGAGATGGCCGAAGCCATGAACCTCTTGCTAGCTAACATCTTGGCGTTAACGCGTCATCAGTATGTAGAGAGCAGTTATACAAACCACCCGCTATATCAATTCCATATCCTAATAAATCTGGATATAGACTTTTCGGCTTAACATCACTCGCTTTAATTTCAATGTTTTTCTTGTCGTTTGAAACGTGCAGTGAACTTACTTATGATGGCTTTTGCGACCTGCAATGAGCAAGAGCTTTAAGGCAGTTGTTACATATGCAAATTTAACAGCATCTCTTCCAGCCTTCCACCCTTTCGGAGAAACTGCAGCTGGGAAATGAGAAATTGCCATCTTAACTGCGTTGGTAGAATATTATCGGAACAGTCTAAAGAATTGGGCATGCAAATTGGACACAAGCAGGGCGCTGACATAAAATTTACCTGTTTATTTTTAAAACTTGCTTGCACGGGGTGGTACCCTGAAGAAGTAACCGCTTAGCATATGCTGTGAGCGGTGGGCACTTTGACGGCATGAGCTAAGACTAGTTTTTAACATGTTCACTCACTCACAAGGCACTGGTAGAGAGAAAAGTCAGCGATGGCGTCAGATATAGGCTACAGCAACGCTAAACGTGCACAGTAAAAAGCTTCACTCGGTTAAACAACTCGCTCATTAGCGCTGGAATTTGACGCAGATATGGCACACAGCAGCCTTGCTTTTTCAATACAACGATGATGTACCTTCTTGATTTGATCAGAATAAATTATAAATCCGCGTCGTCTACAGATCTGTAGATCCATAACAATCAGCTTTGGCATTGTGCGCGTATAGCATTGCAAGATTCAGAAGGTAAAGACCTCCGGGCTGTAGATCTATGATAGCATCTATGCAAAAATCCTAAAATCAGCTCTTTCCAAGTCGTGGTTTGACATCTGAATCTTGTTTATTTACCAAGTTTCTTCCAGTCGCGGCATATATTGGTGAACTTCGCGCTTTTTGAGAAGCTAGCAATGGTGCAGCATTAGGAACTTGTGACTAACGACTGCTTCGCGAAGTATAACAACACAGTGGCGCTTTATAAACATTAAAAACGACTGCAGATTTTATTACCCTTTATGTGCTCACAATTTAGAAAAATGAACACTTTTGTGTCAGGAAGACTGTGCCCCTTTCCTAGCATCCACTGGGTAGCTCGTTTGAGCTTCTGTTTTACGCCTCCAAATATCACACCCCGGATCAGTGGACAACCAGGAACACAATGTGCACAACCCCACCTGCTGGTGGCATTTGGTTCACCGACGTAGCTTGAGATTAAAAAATACATGCACACCTAAGTTATAGTAACGCATACCTCCGTATTCATAGCGCCACACGGTGGTGACAGCACCAGGGAACACATTACAGCCGAATAATGAGGGCCGGGAAAGAAAGCTACCATTAGGCTAACATGCGCCCACAATTAACCGAACAGCTGGACGACAGCGATAGCACAACAATGCTGGGCGGTCGTCGAAAAGCAGAACTACCGCTGCTCTAGGCCGCGTTCAATTTAAAAATAGCAAATACCCTTAGAGACAGCGCGCTCAAAAGAACCGCGAAACTCTCGAACTATGAAAAAAAGAGTAGTGTGCGTCTTTGACTATTATAGATAAGTCTGTTTCGTCTCCAGCCGGAACGATGTGCCGAACGGAGAACAAAAAGCTGGGCGAGTTGGTTCAAATTTATACTGCGCAGCCGTGTTTGTTTCGTGTCATATTTTGTCTCCGTCTTTCGCGCTGTTGCATTGAGAAGTGATGAAGCAGTGATACGGTGTCTGTGAGCATATATAAAACATTTCCTGCCTTCATGGCACTATATTAAACATCAACAGGCTGCAGTACATGCTCGTGGTCGATAAGCTCACCTGGACATGATCTTTTCTGCATAGATTTGTCACTTTAGCCTTCAAATCGCGTGAATAACTGCACTGTTGAAGCGTCGAAGAAGAACACCGCTTCAAAAAAAAAATGAACACCTCTGGCTACCACCATGAGCCAGCAGAAATTTTTAAAACATCGACAAACGGTTTGCACGTAAGAACATGAGTAAGCGCCGCCGCCATTATCGCTGCACTACCATCATGGTACGATGCAGCTAGTTTAAAATGTCCGCAGTAACAGCAGTTATCAGTTAGGCGGCGAAAAGTTAGGCAGCTGACCAAAAGTGCTCTGACTTCACTTACATTTTGTTCGCGTGGGAACAAATGGTGCGGCGCACTACAGAGCATCGGCAGAACAGCAGCTCTGAGAATGGCTTTTTGTTGATGGTTTGGACCTTGTCGCTGCGGTTACTGTTTTACAGCAACAGTTATTAAGGGTAGGTTCCAGAGCATTAGCTTTTAGCTGCTTACTCTGTTTGCACCGTCGTTGCTGTCGAAGTCGGCGCTGTTGTCGCCCCCAACAGCTAACCGTGTAAGGAAGACGAACAAGTCGAAGCGCCAGCTGCGGTTTTTTTCATCGCAGATCACCCGCACATGCGCCTCTCGCTTGAGCTTGTTCACTGTTGATGGTGGTTCCTGCCCGATGTGCCTTGGCAGATGCGCTTATTTGTAGCCTCAGTATCAGCAAATCAGCTTTTTAATCCGAATAATGTTTTCAGTGGATTAATTAGCTCTTCTTTGACCGTTCCCCTGTTCCAGTGCCGTTGTCGTCGAAGCCATTCACAGCAAACCCTGGCATCATGCCAAGATTCTGTGCATCAGTAAGCACACGACGTTTTTATGCTTTGAAGGGGGCGTCAGCGGCGGTGCCTTGCTCGGCGAAGGATGTTTCTGCTGGCGGCTGTGGCACTACATGCATGATAAGGAAGCGGGTGAGGCTGTTCGGAAGATATATAGTGTACAGAGCGAAACGTGTTGAAGTTCATGTGTTCAAGCATTGGAGGGAAGTTTAGTTTTCGTAAAATGACTTTGCGCCAGAACAGACACAACAGAATAAGAGAGCCTAGTCTCAAGCGAGAATAACTCCTTTGTGCTCGCAGCAGGCTAACTAAGACGTGTAACAACTGTTAAAAATTCACCGCTACATGCGCCGCTCATAAACGATGCCTGCCATGCTTGTACGGCATGAAAGTGCATGAAAAAAACTGGTTATGAAAGTACATGATACGCTCCTATACTTCATCCCTGTCCCCAACCCCACAAACTCTGCATAGCGTTACTAAATATTCCAAACGACATCGCATATCGCCGCTCCCTCCCCGGCTCTCACTGAAACTGACATTGCCTCTATAGCAAACGTCCGGTTAATTGTTTTTGGTTGTTGGAAATATCCTGAATAGGTGTCTGGGCTCATAACCCCAAAATACCTTGATTCAGTGGGAAAGCCAAGCCCCGCTGAGCAGTTTAATTCTATGAGGGTAGTTGCACTCCGAGAGGCGCTATAATTGGGACTGTAAACAGCACCATGCAATAGAGGCACGACAATAGAGTGCATTGGCAATATGAGTGATAAAATTTTGAAATATTCTTTGTAATGAGAAAATGTTTGCAAGGATGTGGCAAAGGTAAAATCACGAACATGCACACAACTCATATATGTTAGTATTCGGTCATAGAAAACAGCTAAAAGCAGTGCAGATTGTTAATACTTTCAAAGCCTTATAGAACTAAATTATGCAGGTTGCTGATAAGCAGACATCACAGCTCATTGATTATGCACGACATTATGCCAAAACCTCCCATTCTGACACCGAAATTTGATATTTTTGATTTATGACATTCGAGTTAAGGTTACTTCTAGGGCTTAAGCAGCCCACATCTCAGGGCTTCAGGAAGATTGAGTAAGCACCCCATCTATCTCACTATCTCAAAAGGAAGTCACCTTTCTTTCTGGTTTTGTCTGATTTTACCTGGTTCTTAGAGGCACACTTCACATGTTGCATTTTCATCCTAGCCGTGTTAATTGTTGGCGCTCATCCTTCGTTTCGCTAATCTTTTTACCGTCTTCTCGCCTTCCCATGTTTTTAGCAAAATTCGCACCCTCAACTCTGTTTTCCCATTTTTTCACCTTTTTTGTCACTCGCGCAAACTCAACCCTGTTTTTAATGTCTCTTTAAGCATGTAATTTGTGCTTCAGATCTTAGATCTCATTGTATAGTGTGATTTTGTTATCTTTTGATACCCTGGACATCGTGTGGGTCCCAGTTCGTTCGCATGCCTTGACCGCTCCCCCTAGTCGGCTTTTACCTGGTGTGTGTATATAAGTGCAGGTTCAGTTTCTGTTCACATAAAAGTTGGAAGTTCAGCGCTCGGTACTGTCTTCTTCTTGGTTTTGCGTTGGCGCTGCTGATACATATGATATAGCTTAATATCCTTTTTGTGCACGCATGTTATCAGAAAAAGCTCTATGCAAGCTCTAAAAAGTATATTGAGGCAATTATCATATATAAAGAGCTAGAATGTTCTCACGATTCTGAAATAATATATTTGAGACCACGTCTGCCACAATTTCAAATCCCTCTGTGGGAAGCAAAATTCGTATTGATGCTCAACAGGAACTGCTGAGAACTTACTAGACCATATATAAACGCTGTTTCATCAAACCTTCTTCATATGAAAACCAGACCTCTTTGGCTTCCTAACAACGAAAGTTGCAGACGCCAAATATTTGGTTGTCTATTTCCTTCGTTCGGACGGTGGCCACATCGCATATTTTTCTCAACCTGTTTTTTTTTCGTAGTCGTCCTCTGCTGACCACGCCAAGGCAGAACAGCACGTGTTCTCTCCAGCTTCGTGCACAAACTGCAGCTGCTGCCACCGCTACTGCGTTTATGCAGTTTTCGTGCAGCCCTAATTTAAGAGAGCCGCGTACGGGCATCTCTGGTAAGGACGAAGACCCGACTGCATCAACTGCTCATTTTGAGGCATCGAAAACGAAACTTCTCTCAGTCACTGAGCCACGCGACGAGTCGACGACCGTAAGTGGATGACCATTCTCGACACCTATAGCATTAAAGTGAATCGTCTCTACACACGGAGGCATAAAAATAAACAGAAATAAGCTACAGCGCGACGCTCCTAAACAACCGAAAGCGCTTCAGATACTCGAAAAACAAAGGGAACGACCTATACATCGTACTGGCCAGTATGTGAGCATAAATGCTACATGAAATACTAGGAGAATACCGCACACACGCGGTACAGAGTAGTTTCGTATCCATGACACTTCAGTTTCGACAGCTGAACTCTGCCGATGATAACGCTGCTAGCACATCATGTCACGCGAGGCAAAAAATACGCTGTTTGTCTCTTGTTTCAAATTGCTTAGACCGTTACAGCCTGCCTTAAAAGCCGCAGATCTAAGAACTATGAACAAGCTAAGAGTAAGTTGCGAGACCTCCCACGCAAACAGGATGTGAAAAGAAAATTATTTCTCTACCTCAGGGCAGTATATGTATGCGCTGGTATAATTTTCCAAGTGGTTTTCGTTAACTCATACGTTGGGCACCTGTACATAGGAGAGCTCGAAATCTCTATTTGACGCCCCTGCTTCTTTAATATAACCTCGCGTTCTTGTAAATGGGTCGCCAACGCAAGGCGTGGCATCGGTCAACTAACCTGCTGTCCGTGACAGCGGCGGCCATACACTGACAAAGATGGACGCACATATTTCCAGACATGACCAGTTGGTCAGATTTTCTTCGGTAGCGCAGGTGCGTTATCAGCGCTGGCAGCGCACAGAGCTCCCCCACAGCGTGCCGACGAAGCGTAATGACCAATAAAACATTTGAAGCATTATGGTTTTTCTACTCAAATGTGTGGCCGCAAATAGTGAAGTCATGGAGGCAAAACATGCAAAGCTACCACTCAAGCCCATGCACGATCATGTCAATAAACTGCTTGAATTCAGCTCGCGCATTCAGTATCCTATGGGCACGACATGAAATTCATACAGCTCGTCTTGTCTTGTTTTCTTCTCCCATTCAGACACAAGCAAAAGGATTAGCCAACACACGGACCGCAGGTCCACCGACGAGCAGTAGGACACACACTAAATACAATCCACGACCTCATCAATAAGGGGGACAGTGTTCGCGTCCATCTTAGTGGCGGCATTTTACCGATGCTAGCCCACGCTAAACTGCTTTGAAGCGCCTTTATTTCGAACCAATGCAACAAGGAAAGCCCAAGTGCTAATCGACTGTTAGATGACGTCGTTTATGTTGCCATTCTTGCAATTGTCTGGTAGCCTTTCGTTCAGCCGTGTAGACGCGATAGGTCTTCTGCCGGATGGGTGTAGGAAGAAAGGGGCAGTGGCAGGGTGAAGGATATCAAGAAATCATAGATGCTGCGCGAGAACGGCCTTCAACCTTTCAACTACCGTGCTCTTGAGCAAGTGTTCAAAGAAGAAAATTCCTGATGACAACACTCATATGCGTTCCAAAACAACCGTAAAAAGTGTATTTACATTTACAATGTGTACACATATTTTTGTCCTCGGTACATTTTTGACACAATGGCATTTGCCAAATGAAGAAAGCTATTGGCGTCTAAACCGTCGTCTATGAACAGTAGAGCACTATTTCTTCTTGTTTTTCTAGAACAATATTATAGAAGCTTGCTATGTTGGAGAGCGAATCTTGGATAGCGAATTATAGAAAAAATCACTCTCCTTGAATAAAGTTATCCTTCAACGTCCATGCTACCTCCCATTGAATAAGTCAGAAACCGTCGAAGGCAAAGAATCATGTCTTGTGCAATGTCTTTTAGTGCATAGCCATTATACTCATGTCCCACGATGACCCCCGCTTAGCTCCGTTCCGTGACCACTTTACCAACCTGTGGATTGACCTCGCGTTCCCTTCGCCGTGGTCAGATGGAGGGGGAGGAGAGAGATTTTAAGTGTTCAGTTGGGGTGTTCGCTGTGGGATAGGGAGTCCTTGACCACACCCTGCGTGGGGCCCTGCCTCTGGATTCGCGATATCTTTGCCGTCATGCGGTATAACGCGTGGTCGCGAAGACGCACTAACGCTTCTAAGCGCATCTCAGACGGTGATCGTAGCAGTAAGTGAGAGCCTAAATACATGCGGCGGGTCTGACTTATGTAGCATATTCGTGGAGCACCGTCCGCGAACGCCCGGCCCGATGACATTGAAAAATTTGAGCCCAAGCATGTCTGTGGCAGTCATCAACATCATCAGCCTGACTACACCCACTGCAGGCAAAAGGCCTCTCCCATGTCTCTCCAATTAACCCTGCATGGGACAGCATTTACGCCAGCTGGCGTAATGTGGGAGACTCTAGGGCAGAAATATTGTGTGTCTGGAACTTCGCTTTTGAGAAAACGGCGATGATAAAAAAGAAAACATTTGCATTAAACTCACTGCCAGGGAAAACATGGAGGCTTTATATCTTTTTCTTTGACGAAAGTACCAGTTATTTTTCATTACTTTTCTGCTGATTTGTTCACTCAAATTTGTTTTTTTTTTGCGCAAACGAGCTGCACAAACAATTGGCAATGTCCAGGCCCAAAATTTGTCTGTTTACGAGTGATAATTCGAAGTGTTTAAAAAGTCGTTAATAAATATAATGAACGTAATATTTTACCAAATCTCCATACAGTATGTAAAAAAAATATATTATGGATGCATTTTCAAGAGAAAAGGAAAAAACTTAGCATCTATTTCAATTTTAAACATTGGCAAGGAAAAGATTATTTCAAGCCGCTCGTACGACGGAAGTCATTAGTTAAACATGCGGTTGACTCAGGGAGGAGAAAATGTACTTGCTTACATTCTCGCATTTAGACAGAGATTGGATGATAAGAGTGAGATAACCAGCAAGTACATTACACTTGTCTCTGATTTCACTTATGAGCTGAATGAACTCGGCTTCTCTTTCTGGCGGCATATGATGGGTCATGCCTAGCTTGACGCTTACACTAGGCGTCTTGTGCGAGAGCTGCAGGGTTTTCCTTGAGATCGACGCTGTTGAGCAAGGCGGTTTTGTTCTTTTCGTCGAGCATTATATTCACGCTGCGGGTTGGGCAACTATTTTTTTCTTTTTTTTCTGCTCATAATATATGTTCTTCTGGCGTCTTTGATTTCCGTGGTCTTGCCTGGAATGAAGTGAATAATTTGGTACACCGATCTCCCTGTTATACATAAAAGCGTGGTGATGTCACTACCTCATTTATATGCTGTTGGGCGCTTTCCCACTCGAAGTAGCTTACACAACCGTAATCTTTACCGGGAAACATGCGCGGGGAGAAAGAACGTGCTTCTCATTGCTTGCAGGCGCCGTTATCATACATTATTCGTTTTGCACTTCACACGAGGGCTTCGAATGATGTCAACCCCTTCGGAAGAGCGTGTTGTCGGGCAAGCTGGCTTTGCATGATATGGAAGAAATTAGCGCAAAACTTAGACAGAGACCGAGAAGAAGTCTGTCGTCTGGTGTGTTTCTTCTCGGTCTCTGTCTAAGTTTTGCGCTAACTTCTTCCAAACCCCTTCAAAGCAGCTGCAAACCTAATGCTTACCTAAACGCGTTGGACGGTGTTCCCATTGTTCACACACGCGTTATGATCCTTTATGTGGTTTTGATGCATGTTTTTGGTGTTTCTTTTTTTTCTTTCTTTTCAGTTTCTTTTTTCCTTTTCTGTTCTGTTTTTGTAACCGAGTACTGAGGTGTATGCTGTATGCCTGATTTCAAAGGTGATATGCTGTTTGCATTCAATTTTTCGTCTGGGGTTTTTTGCTTACGGCAACGACACGAATATTTTCTTGAACGGCAGAGGTATGCAGCTTCGCTGTAATAACACAAGGACCAACTAATCAACAGTCAAAAAAAGTAGATCGCCCCAATAGGCATGATCTATGAAGCAAAAGCTTGAACATTGAAATTTATTTACCAATAAATGAGGCGGGTCACATGGGCTGAAAGCCCAGATATCGTATCACTAAGGCAGTCGCGTCAAAAACATGAACTGATACATGAATTGCAAGATATAAATAACAAAAAAGGCGAAAGTTTTTTCTTTTTGATTTATTGATCTTTGTTGCTTTACAATTGTACGCAAACACTGCTCGGACCCATAGCCAACGGCTAGTAACGGGTCCAATAGAGAAAATGTATACAAGCATGCAGGCAACAATATACCAAAATAAAGTAAGCAAGTTAGTAAAAAAAAAGGCTATACATCACTCTCAACACTTGTAAGAGTATCAACAAAAGAATCACATATATTACAGATTATATAAACTAAAAACTTACAGATCAAACAAAACGCATAGAACTTACACAAAAATTAAGGCATCACAAAAAGCTAGAGGAAAATAGTTGTTAACTATTTACAAAACATCACAAGGGTACAACACTCGAGAGGAGGATAAAATGATTTCAGTGCACACTTTTTAATCACAAAACAATTTTAGAATAGACGCAAATTTATAAATCTATAAATAAATCAAGGTATCAGGTTTCTGCTACATGCAAATAATATCAGACGACTAGAAAAAAAAGAATGAAAGTATGAATTCAAAGTGTGTCATTCTTTATAAGGTAATAATTTTTTATTCCAATGGAAAAGTTGTAGGCAGTCTTTAGGTCATGTGGTAGATTAATCCAAATTTTTGCGCCCGTGAACTCTAGGAGACGCTCTCCATATACATTTCTTTTCACTGGCAAATTAAAATTGCCGTACGTGCGGCTCCGTGTTGAAAGTGGCGGGATGTTAAAGATTGATATATCAAACGGAAGGTTGTTTGTTACTATTTTATAAACACATTCAGCAGTTCTTTTCTCACGAAGTAAATTGAGTGGTAAGACGCGTAGTTTAGTAAATAGTGCCTTACTGTGTGCAGTGTAACTAGAAAGTGAAATTATTCTAAGTGCTCTCTTTTGTAACTTTTTAATAGGCTCTAGGTATGTACTATACGTCCAGCCCCACGACTCGATGCAATATGAAAGGTGAGTATGTATTAATGTGAAGTATAGGACGCGCAGGATATTGGTATCAAAGTATTCGCGCGTCTGGAGAAGAGCATAACAACCGGATGCCATCTTAGTGCAAGTCGCCTCAATATGATGTTGCCAGTGTAAATGTTTATCCAGTGTGACTCCAAGGTAAGTAAAAGTATTTGTTGACTCAAGCTGGGTCTGGTTAATAGTTAATGTAATATCACTTGAAAGAATTGATTTTTTCTTTGAGTGGAACAGTATGTATTTAGTTTTCTTAGCATTGATTGTTAATTTGTTTGTGAGAAACCAGTCGGAGATTTTTTCCAGTTCTGTATTTGCTATGTTTTCAAGTTCGACCGTATGATGAGCAGTAACAACAATGGCAGTGTCATCAGCATACATGATGGCTTTGGATGAAGTTAATACTTTGGGCAGATCATTTACGTACAGTAAAAAGAGCAGCGGACCAAGAGTAGACCCCTGTGGTACCCCTGTGAGTAGGCGCTGAATGGATGACGATAAAGATTTCATTGAAACAATTTGTTGGCGGTTTGTGAGGTAGCTAGAGAAAAAGTCAAGCACCTTATCGCGAAGTCCATATATTTTTAGTTTATTTAGCATAATGTCATGGTTAACTGTGTCGAAGGCTTTTTTAATGTCCAGAAATATAACTGCTGCGAGTCTGTTATTGTGTAAAGCATCATTAATTGCCTGGGTAAGAGTCATGACTGCTGAGCTGGTGGAGTACTGAGGGCGAAATCCGTGCTGCTCTGGGCATATAATGTTATATTTCTGAAGAAACTGATGAATACGTTTGTTAAGAATTTTTTCGAATATGGTATTAATAACACTAAGTACAGAGATAGGTCTGCAACTGGAAGGGTCAGAGGAGTCGCCGTCCTTGAATACAGGAGTAACACGTGCTATCTTTAGGGATGATGGGTATGTGCTGTTGAGTATTGAATGGTTGAATAAATGGCATAATATGGGTCTTAGAACATCAATATTTTCTTTAATTACCTTCACAGGAATGCCATCGTAGCCTGCCGCCTTGTTTGTAACTAAATCCATAACAACACACATCACTTCAGTTAATTCGACTTCGTGCAGAAAGAAAGAGGTTAAAACTGGCCGCGGAAGATCACTGCTAGTACTTATATCAGGAAGTTTCGATGCTAGATTAGGGCCAACTTTGGTGAAAAATGTATTAAAGTCTTCTACTGTCTGCTCAGTTATATTGGAGGGAAGTACAGAACGTTTTTTAAAGTTATGTGTCGCCTCATTTACAATTTGCCACATTTCCTTTGAATTCCCAGTGGCGGCTTTAATTCGGCGTGCAAAATATTCCTTTTTGCGGGCTCTCATTAACGACACTGATTTATTACGTGCGCATTTGAACTGGTACAAGTAGTACTGGTTACTTCTATGATGTAGCCATTTGTGATACCAATAGTCCTTCTTCTTTAATACGTTCAAAATTTCTTCTGTCATCCACGGACAAATTGGCTTGTAACGCCTCGAGGCTGTTGTACTTCGGCTACTGTTTTTTATTAGATCCACAAGGGTTGTAATCAGGTTAGAGAATTCTATATTAACATCTTCATGATAGATTAGGTCAGTATTGAGTAATAACAACTTTTTGCGGAATGATTCATAATCTAGCTTAATGTCAGTTCTCGATTTATTCTCTTTTTTTGCGGATAATACGCAGAATGACGGTCTGCAGGGTAGAACGCAAACCAAACTTAACAGGAGCAATGGTGAAGGTGGGGAAATAAAAAAAAAAACATGGCATGATTACGTATATGGCGCATTGGAAAACAACAGCCGTCGAGAAGCAAAGGGTCAGGAAAAGGTGTAAAACGCGAAATGCTTGCAAAAATGGAAAAGCACATGTTTGAAGGGAAACAGTAAACTTCGTGTAAATGAGGGCGAATGAAAAACAAAGCAAGCAATTAAAACCCGAGCTTAAAATGGTTATAGGCAAGTATGGCGTAAACAGATCGAGGAAGAATGCGAGAAGACTGTCGGAGCTATATAAGGCGAGGAAGAATAATAATAATAATAATTGGTTTTTGGGTAAGGGAAATGGCGCAGTATCTGTCTCATATATCGTTGGACACCTGAACCGCGCCGTAAGGGAAGGGATAAGAGAGGGAGTGAAAGAAGAAAGGAAGAAATAGGTGCCGTAGTGGAGGGCTCCGGAATAATTTCGACCACCTGGGGATCTTTAACGTGCACTGACATCGCACAGCACACGGGCGCCTTAGCGTTTTTCCTCCATAAAAACGCAGCCGCCGTGGTCGGGTTCGAACCCGGGAACTCCGGATCAGTAGTCGAGCGCCCTAACCACTGAGCCACCGCGGCGTGTCGAGGAAGAATCAGCTCCGACAGCGTTGAGGTTCGAACTCTTTATTTGCGCTGCTCGCGCTGCAGCAGACTAGCCCAACTTCGTCTTTCTCGTCCGGCGCCGCGTGCCATGGCCTGCGAGACGAGCGCGGCGCCAGGGGCGCTACAACTGCAAGCGACCTTCCAAAAAACGATTTCTTTCTGTAGAACCTAAATATAGGGTGTGCTGCTACACATCTGTCTAGTTTTGGTAATGTGAAATACTTGCACTCCCCCTTTAGCGGTATTACCTTTCCATGTGAACAAATAGATGGTGTTTGAACAGAAAGGTTTGGAAGGAACCTTTTTTTTTCTTTACCTTTTCCTCCACAAACTTTACATTTGTGCACTAAGCGGCCTTCTGTGACATCCTTTATTGACCAACTATGTTCACGTATAATATAGAACTCAGGAAGCCATTCTCTGACGTTAGCATCAAGCTCTCCAACCGCACACACATCAGTTTCTAAGAAACACACACATGTGTCAAGAAAGGCCCGCCAGTCAAAAAGTACTCTTGTGCAGCATATAACCCACCATCAAAGCGTTCGGCTGCCTGTAAAGCGAGTTTGTTGAACCCAGTGATTCTGCGTATAGAACTCTTATGCGCATTTCGAAAGGCTCATAATTGCCTTTAACAGAAAAAGGTCACACCAAAGAATAAAATATCCTCACAGGCAGAAATCTTGTAGCGTAGGGTGTGACCTCTCTGCCATTTTAATGAGCCCCAAAACATGTGCCCTAAAAGAGCACAGTATCGCTACACGACGCAAAGCAATGATCAATAGAGTGGTTGCTACACACGAGATAGTTCACTGACAGCGGCACAAACATCCCCTTGGCGCGAAGCTAAGGGTTGGGATTGAAAGTTGACGTCTAAGGCACAAAAAACGTTTCTGCATGCGATTTCATGCCTATCTACTAAACTCACTTTATTACATGGCTGCTGGAAAAGCCGATCTGTCTGTGCCATTAGATAAGCATCTTGATGTAGAGACTCCATCCGAACATGTCTTTTCTGACTTTTTGGAGAGGAGGCATAGATATTCCAAGAAAAAGAAAACGCCCGGGTAGCAGATTGCGTCAGCAACTTGGCTAAGAAAGCCTTACAAACAAGTATGGCGACCATGTCGACTTGGTGCAATGAGAAAAGGCAGGTGGCCATTTTGTCCCCTGTTACGCACCGCTACAGGGAAGATATAGTTTGCCGATTTGAAGAAAAAAATTACTTACGATCAATGCGATTGATGCGCCAAAGTAGGCATTAACATGGGTTCCTCCTCCCACCCGGACAGAGCAACCGGAGTCGTTGACAAATTTAGACCGTGCAAGCGGGTGGTGTGATCTAGGCCGTCAAGCACGTTGCGAGGGGCAGTATCTGCGGGCCACGCTCGCGATGAAATCCAGCAATCCAGTGGTGCGGGCTATACTCCCCTATATTATTTCCCACCCGTCCCAAGTCTATTTCCTCACTGTGTCATCCTTACTCTCCCACGTTTCCTCAGGAGTGTGGAATTTTTTTCTTTCCACTTTTGCAGCTACAACGTTTCTAATTATTTCTCCAATGACTCCTCTAATCATTTCAAGTTAACCCTCGTTGAGCATCCTCACTATCGTGTGGAGTTATTTGCTGGCACGACATTTGTTAACTGCTGGACAGCGTAGTTTCACAGTCTTGGTGTGCAGTTCATCGGGTTAACGTAGTTGTCGCTTTCGCCCACCGTAGTACTGAAGAGTGTAGTCTTCAGGTGTGTCTTGTGGAACTTCATCCCGTTCGCATGCTTCAGTGGCAAAGATAGAACAGCAGAGTGACTCCATTTCAGTAGCGTCTACGGCGCTCCTGTACATGACTTTTTCAGCCACTATCGAGGAACTATATAACTCGACGGGCATAAAGGGTGGTAGGAGGCTGAAGGAAATATCCTAAACACAACCTGGCTTGATTGGTATGTGGCGGCTTGAGACAGCTGCCAATGCCGCTGACACCAGGCAGTTTCGAATTCATGTCCTTTCTAATTTATCTATATATATTTTATTTACCTTCCACGGCAACCTTCTGCTAGGTTTTGGGCAGGATTGAGAGCATCAGGCATAGAAAAGGTGAACAATTAATAAAATAAACGCACTTCAAGATAACATCTACGTCTTCAAATATAGTCCACATAGAAAGCGTTATAAATTATAATAAAAAGTAGAGCACAGCTTTTGTAACGCCAACATTTCTAGTGGGAGTAAATTACAAAGCGATACGTAAGATAAGACAAAGGAGCAATCATAAAATAAACTCAGCCTTGAACACCATGCCCCTTTGAGTACACTAAGGTGTGCTATGACTGGAATACAAATGCAAAAGTACTTACACGATAACCAAAATTGTATAAAAGGCGACTGCAAAGCACAAAAGCTGGCGCGGAGGAGCTTACAGAACACTTAAGTTTCATTTAGAAGGGCACTCGTGAATGCGCCGAGAGTAGAGCATTCAACTCTATGGCCATCCAGTGCATTCCCGTTGCGTGTCGTATAAGAAAAAAAATTCTTAAAGATGTTTCTTTTACGTGTACGGACACATGAATTGACACCAGGTTTCTATCTATGCGTTTTTTTATCACTGTTCATTCTCTCAAGATACCGACGTGTTTTCAATTCTCTAATTTACCGCACTGCAAAAAACACTGGCAGCGTACTATACAAATACGCTGATCTGTAACACAATGTGATTCCGCACAGCCCTCATGTACTGGTAATAACTGAAGCCTGGCTGCATCCTGATATCAGCGTCTCACAGGTAGCACACCACGGTTAAAATATTTCTCTAAAATAGGGAGTCAAGTGGTGGGGTGTTGTCACATTGTTTCAGGATTTTTTACTGGTGGGACGTTTGCTTGATATTACAGGAGTTGAGTGATATAGATATGTTGATCTTGATTACATCAACTTGATGATTGGCGGACTTTACCGTCCCCATAATTGTGACTGTGCACTTTTTTGACAAAGTCAACGAATTCTTGCGAACCACTCTTGCAGTTGGTTGCTGCTGATTGTTGATTTTCATTTTTAAATCGCTACATTGAAAGAGGAATTTAATAAATCTTCAGATGTTAAACCACACGTACCGAACGAATAAATGTGGTCCCCTTCTGATCACCTCCGCGTGTACGGGGTATCATCTTTCAAAGCAGCATGTCTGTTCGGAGTCTGCTTAGTTTTGCTACAAAAACTTCACGAGAAAACAAAATAAATTATAGCATGCATAATGAGGTCATGAATCCAAGTAAGTTCCATGTTGGTAAATTTTTTCACCTTCGGGTCATTAAAGAAAACTGAATTTTCAGTTTAATTTAGCGCTGTTTTGTGGGGCACATATATCCATATGCTTAAAGCGGATTTTTCGCGTTACTGTGGGCGATATAAAAAGTAAAACTCACCGCAGCTCACTTGACAGATCGTGAATATCTATGTTATTGTAAAAAATATGGGAAAATGTGTATTAATTACAGGGAAGAAAGGCGAAAATTTAGGCACGTTGGTATTTGGTCATTTTGATGAAAGGACAGCGCAAAAAAAGAGGTGAGAGACGTGAAGGAACACACAACGAGCGCTTACTATCTAGCGGGAAGGACTGCACAAAACTGTTATAAGCAGACATATAAAAAACCGCTTTACGTCGATGCCAATTTTATAATGATATTATAACGGGAAACAACAGCAGTGTCACTTCCAACCAGAGGATAATCAAACAGTAAAAATCGCACAGAAAATTTAGAATTCATCTATTAAACGTTTGACACCTGGAATTAAATCCTCTACAAAATCTCAACCGGTCCTTTTGCGACAGCTTTAAAAGCTGTCTCTCTACGAAGTGCCGGTGTGCTGCCCTGTTTCCTAGCGGACCCAGCGAAACCCTGCAACCTCCTATTGTAAGACGTGCAGTTGTCGGCAGCGCAGAAATTCGCTCACTTTTGTTCTAAATAGCAACGTCACGCATAGCGATAAACATTGATCACTTGGCGAACTACCAGACATCGCATCCGCCTTTGAAGCTCGTCGTGCCTGTCTGAGGCATTTAAGGTGCGTGTAAATAAATAAATAAATAAATGTGTGTGTGTGTGTGTGTGTGTGTGTGTGTGTGTGTGTGTGTGTGTGTGTGTGTGTGTGTGTGTGTGTGTGTGTGTGTGTGTGTGTGTGTGTGTGTGTGTGTGTGTGTGTGTGTGTGTGTGTGTGTGTGTGTGTGTGTGTGTGTGTGTGTGTGTGTGTGTGTGTGTGTGTGTGTGTGTGTGTGTGTGTGTGTGTGTGTGTGTGTGTGTGTGTGTGTGTGTGTGTGTGTGTGTGTGTGTGTGTGTGTGTGTGTGTGTGTGTGGTGTGTGTGTGTGTGTGTGTGTGTGTGTGTGTGTGTGTGTGTGTGTGTGTGTGTGTGTGTGTGTGTGTGTGTGTGTGTGTGTGTGTGTGTGTGTGTGTGTGTGTGTGTGTGTGTGTGTGTGTGTGTGTGTGTGTGTGTGTGTGTGTGTGTGTGTGTGTGTGTGTGTGTGTGTGTGTGTGTGTGTGTGTGTGTGTGTGTGTGTGTGTGTGTGTGTGTGTGTGTGTGTGTGTGTGTGTGTGTGTGTGTGTGTGTGTGTGTGTGTGTGTGTGTGTGTGTGTGTGTGTGTGTGTGTGTGTGTGTGTGTGTGTGTGTGTGTGTGTGTGTGTGTGTGTGTGTGTGTGTGTGTGTGTGTGTGTGTGTGTGTGTGTGTGTGTGTGTGTGTGTGTGTGTGTGTGTGTGTGTGTGTGTGTGTGTGTGTGTGTGTGTGTGTGTGTGTGTGTGTGTGTCTTTTCTTCAAATGAGCTTTTTTACCTGACGGTGACCTCACGACGATTCTTTTATGGGCGGCCGCGTGCGGCGCTCCGCCTGCGCGTACAGGCTGGAAGGTTCTCCGGACTGCCGCTGCCTAGTGGTTCAACAATCTCCTCTTTCATGCCGTGTGCACGTGCCTTCTGAAACTGTTCATTGCAGGTGGCATATTTAAATCGTGCGCAGAGGATGGCCGGAACGCACACAGTATTGAAGAATATACTGACAATGACGGGTGAAAATGTAGCCTGCAACCTATCAAGCTCTTGATTAAGCGGGCGCATGTCGTCGACACTACTCTTACTACATCGTAAATGGGTTTCAATGCGGGAAGGGAGCGAGCATCCGAGTCACCTACGTGGCTGGCTTCCATGCGAAGCTAGTGTGGGCAGCACGCTGGGCGGTGCACATGGTTTTGAAGCGGCACATGAGGTATAGATAAGCCGCACTTCTTCAGCGGGTCGATTGATTGCGAATTCCAACCTTCCTGTTTCGGCCACACTAGATATATAGGAAAACATGCAAGTCTCCTACAACTGCTTTATTCCTCGTCTGGAAACAGGGAGTTCGCTTCCAATCGATTGCCACGTTCGCCTCGAGCAATCCTCATGCCTCTCCACCCCAAGCGCCAGGCGTAATTGTTCAGCAATGACTACCAACTCTTATCGGCGAACGTCACATCTGTCCACATACAGATTTTATATTTTTATAAACTGCTTATACAAAATGATCGCCCGCAATCTGTTTACTTCGTGACATGACAACGTGGATAAAAGAAATGTATTCCTGGCTTTCAGCAACGCCTTTTGCAGCTCTTGGCACTAAAGAGTTTAACATGCCTATTGTTCTTAACCAAGCAGACTGAGGAAAGTTCGGTCTACCGAGGGAAGCAAAATTTGTGTTCCTAAACGTTTGCTGAAAAATGCAACAGAGGATTGTACGAAGCAACCACGTTTGACACATATAAAGGCTTTTCGAAAACAAAAGGTAGGGTTCATTTGACATTAGCACCATGTTTTGCATAGACCGAAAGAGATTTGTCATGTACGACAAAAGTTTTCGGGACTGAATTACACGCCTAACGTGTGCTGGCCGACTGCTCAGTAGAGCATGAAAAAATACAAACCGCAGAAAAAAATCGTGAAGAGTGCACTGAAGGTACAGTGTACATCGGTACATCGGACAGTTCATGTGTAAAAAGCCATGCGGTAGAGAACCTTAATGAGGGGACTTTAGAGCGTGGTTATAATCTGCGTGCGCTGTGTCCTAGGAATTTTCGGAATCTTGCGCAAAAATGTGGATGCATTCTTGAGCAAGTGATGTTAGTATATGATGGTGCTTTTTATGTGACTGCGCTGAGTGAAGTACAGACCAAAAAAAAAAACGACGGTCCGGTCATCTTTCTCCTACGTGATGGGCTTGTGCGAGCTGCATTGTTTGATTTCAGCATGGAGGAGCTCTCTTTTCTCCGCGTGATCATAATTTTCATTTTGTCTGTGAGCTTGTTTCCGGCGGCGTCTGGTAGGATACCTGTGAATCTGTATTAGTGCCCAGATACAATTAGTCCTGCAAAGTTGGATGGTCGTTTGGCTGCGCTGTTTTCAGTACTTATTCGGTATTAGTCACAGAAGTGGAGGCTACAAATAATGAATACAAAGGCTACCGATTTTTCACAACACGTCCACGTTTACTGCCGTCTACTGCGGTCTTCGCAAGGCCAGATTTACAAAAGGCAAAAGTTATTCCCTAGAAAGCACTATTTGCAATTTAATTACGAACAGGAATATTATAGCATAAACAGTGCAATACTTATTGGAAATTGAAGATTCCTAACACATTATTTTGCCAGAAATGTATTTATTTCGGCCCCCAAAGCGATAAGAGAGGAATAAGAGGAGAGAGGATTTTAATGAGCGTGACAGGATACCAAGGAGGAAAATTTAAAGGAGCATTATAATACTGCAAATCCGAGTAGCAAGAACCAGGCAGAAAGACGGACAATTTATATTCCACACCCACTTAAATGATACGCAAAGGTGACCTATTTGTAGAACGCATGCGTGGTTCCTGACATGCTTAAGAATGGGTGGTATAAGATTGGCGCAAAGTATTATTTGCATTTTAAGAGGAAAATCAATGCGAAATCACCTAAGGGGAAAATGTTTCCTCTTATAACAATACTTAATTAAAAAATTATTTACTTTCACACGTAATGTACTAAGAAAAGCTTCACATAGAAGAGTGACTGCAAAATGAATGACAATGATCATGGGAGAAATGGTGACAGACATAATAAAGCCTTTGACGAAAGTTCTGGTCAGGCATAGGATGAAGCGAATCCCGATCACTGACTGGTTTTTTGTTAACAGGACTTGTCTGTGACCGTGATCGAGTTCAAGGTAAAAGTCAAATACAAAGCAACTGCAAACTGAATGGCGATTGAAAAGAGAAACAACCTAGAAAGAAAGATGACATATATTTAATACATAACAGCGCGACAGACGGGACAGTAAGAAAAGACACAAACACGAGTCGTGAATAGCAAGTGAAAGAAAATTTATTGCGCTGACGCAATTTATACCCAGGAGCAAGCCCACAGCCTAAATACTTAAAAAAACATATAAACAACAAACAGCAAGATTTCCCGTGTTCTTAGGAATCAAGGATACTAATCTCTTTTCTTTTCAAAGTGATAGAAGGTGTGCTCACGCACTTCACTGCACTTTTATGAATGACATGCGCTTCGAATAATTCGCGCACAAGCTGTTCCTTGCATCTCCTGAGAACTTTGCTCTTGTCAAGATTTGCAGTGCGCTTGCAGGTGGCCACTTGTTCAGGCAGATTCGTCGTCGTGCTGTCTTTGACATCTCTGCTATGTTCTCGGAGCCTATCATCTCTTTGCGCATCGCATCCTTCAAAACTGTAACTACCTCGGGGCCCCCGCGTCTCGAACGATTGTATGGGCTCCAGCTCTTATGGGCCTCGAAGGCAATGAAACGGCAGACGCCGCCGCCCGCGCGCTCACTCTCCGGGCAACGCCTTCAGACCCTTTGGATACGGATCCCGAACCCAATCCGGCCCTCACTTTTCGAGAAAATACTGAATTATTCCAATTCGGCCATGCAATTTATCACAAGCCTTGTAAGGGCCTCACAAAGGTGGAGGAACGCACACTCCTCCGCCTTTACACCAAAACGCTGCTGTGCCCGGCAGTTTTAAAACAATTTGATCCTGCCTATACAGGAGAATGCCCACACTGTGCGGAGAAGTCTTCGGACATCTTTCACATGGTGTGGGCATGCCAGTCAACCCCGAACCTCGCCCCCGAACCCAACCCCACCCGGGAGGACTGGGAGGCAGCCCTGCTCGGCTGCTCGGACCTAGCAAGCCAGAAGGCCCTGGTCCACCGAGCCCGAGTCGCGGCGGTCGCCAATGGGCTCCTGTAATGAGGAGCCCACCTAGAGATTGCGAGAGGTTGCTCCGGCTACCTCAAGCTTCCTCCCTGAAATAAAGTTTTTCACACACACACAAGGTCATGCGTATTTCACACTGGTCTGCTAACGAAAATCTTATTCCCTACAATATTTCACGTTCTCTCCTTGAGCAAGTTACCACATATATTTAAATGTTTAGGGGTTCATATAACTGCTAACCTTTCATGGCAGGCACATGTTGATTATATTGTTAACAGTGCTAACCGCATGCTTGGCTACTTGCGTCGTAATTTTTCCATGGCTCCATCTTCTTTAAAACTGCTACTCTATAAAACCTTAGTAAGATCGAAATTAGAATATTCGTGCTCTGTGTGGGACCCGGGACTTGAAATTCTTACTAATCAGTTAGAGTCAGTACAGAATCGTAGCGCCCGATTTATTTTGTCTAATTTTTCCCGCACTGCTAGTGTAACTACAATGAAAAATTCTTTCAACCTTCCTAGCCTTTCCCTTCGTAGAAAACTCGCGCGAATACTAACTTTTCACAAGATTTACTACCACAATCACCAGCTAAAACAGGGTCTTCTATTTGAACCATCGTTCATATCACCTCACACGGATCATCGCCACAAGGTACGCATTCCACACTGCCGAAGCAATGCATATTTTAACTCGTTTATACCCAAGACGGCGAGCGATTGGAACCACCTGCCCACCTTGGTTGCCGACATTTCTGACACCTGTTTATTCAAAAATGCCGCGGAAAACTATGTGTTTGACTAGGCTGTTTTCTTACGTAATCTGATTTGTATTTTGTTCAAGCTTACGTTTTTTCATTCCTTGCTGTATTACATTACATTTTCCATTTACTTTTTGTTTTCATTTTGCTGCATTGTTTTTACTTTTTTGTCCACTCCCTTCTGTAACGCCCCACTGGGGCCCTGAAGGTATTGTAATAAATAAATAAATAATAAATAAATAAATAAATAAATACATAAATAAATAAATAAATAAATAAATAAATAATGAAAATAAGCTGCATTGCTAATCTTAGACAGGTAAACAAATGCAGAAAATTAGAAACCACGAATAAAAAGGCATTGAAATTGAAATATGATGGCAATCTCAAATAGGTTACTACGAAAGTGGCGACATAGTGAATTTCGAAAAGAACGCGATCTGTAATTAACATCGTGTCGTGTGGAAGCCGGTTCTAGGACAAGCATGGACAGCACGAAAACAAATAAGCAAACAGAAATGATGGTAAGCAATTCCAGGTTGCTACGCAAAAAAAAATAATATCTGAGTAAAAGAAGATGTTTAAGGGACACGGAGTCTTGTGCAAAGCGTTTCCAATCAGCTTATGTACGAGAGGTGATGATATGATTAAATGGTTTATCCGCATTATCCACGTTACCGAACTCCCAGCCTGGTGGCACACAAAACTGCACATGCGTAAATTGAGATTTGGAATTATTCAATGAAGCTACCTGACTCGTTTATTAGGAAGATAATCTACCTATGATAATAAAATAGTGCATGCTAATGCTTTGAAGGTTTATTTTAGGTAGATGGTGACTAATACTGTAGAATGCTTTGGCGTTAGTCAATGGCAAAGGGTAATATTTATGTCCGTCGTGAATATAATTTTTAGATGCCATGCAGAGCTTGAATGAAGAAAGCTGTTGATGCAAGAAAATTAGCTGCATTAAGAAAAATATTAGTACAAGCACAAGGACGAGAGAAGAAAAGAGGAGACACAGCGCTGGCTCACCGCTGATAAATTTATTCTGAAATTCCAGCGTTTAAATATATATAGGCGTACTGAAAAAGGCAAAAAGAACAACAAGTCTGAAAAAAATGAAAGACCTATAGTCCATTCAAGACAAAAAAACTAGAAAATCGGGAAGAGAAACAAAATCCTTTTATATTTTATAAATAACAACGGAATGATGCAAAGAACGCTGTTTAAATTTCATAATCAGAAAGGCGTCTAAATGTCTATTTTTAGGCTATACTTAATGGCTAAAATTCGGCCCTTCATACACAGTGGATGGTAGTCGCAGTGATGGCAGTGAATTTTATTGTTCCGGGCTGTGTTTGCTAAAGTTCTTGCAGTTTTCCTCAAGTCTGTCATTATGACGACTAGTTAGCCAAATACAGAAGTTGACGCAAAACATAGATAATGGTTTCACAGGGTATTCTTTGCAGGCCACAAACTCCCATTGCTGCTTTTTGGAGTCGGGAACCGTTTCTAATGTCAACGACGCCCGCCAGAACAATAATATCCACTGCCGTGGTTGCTTCTGCAACCAATTTCTTGAAAACTACCGAGCTGCACCCAGTGACAGACCTCCTCACTAGGCACAATATTGACCTAGGAGATTCTGAGACATGTATCGAAGTGTGTTAGTGCCGGTTCCGCTGCTATCAGGAAAAAATTGCGTTAGTTTTAAGTTTGCCCTCAGAATGATTTTCTCCTCATGCTTACGTGGGAATGGTCTATGTGTTTTGCCTTGTTAACCCCTGTCATTCATGATCTTTGTCAGTTTTTCGGTGATACCTGTATTAACCTAGTAAGTGGCATCGAAGGTAAATACTGTCACTTGAAACAGTCGTACCGCTAGGGTAGAAAAGTAAATATCATAACTATATTTCCTATTAAAGACTTTTCGGGACAGTCAAGACAAGTCGCATGAAGTGCTGTGCTGAAAAAAATAAACAAGATCATTGACAGCTTGATGTAAGGAGGAAGTAGCATCATAACAGCATAGCTAACAACTTAGCTAATAACCTAGCTAATAACCTTCACTGTATTTCAGCTTTGGATCGCCGAAAAAGTTTTTTTTTTCAATTCGATCAGCAATTTCTAAGTGATGAGTACGATAGTGACTGTGCGTTTGCAGACAGTTTTTAGGGTATGTGTAGTATCAGAAGAGCTCCTATTGTATTAGTGAAAATGTCCCAGTTATCCTAGACTCATAGCATGTATAAATCATAGTGGTTATGTTCGTTGTCGTTTGCATCAAAATTAGGCGCTTCAAAACAATACATGCATCCTCAACATGAATTTGCAGTTACTTTGTGTAAAATTTTGCCACTAAAAATAAATACAAATTTCCTATAAAGCTGTGGTTTAGAAAACTGGTCTGCAATGTGCCTCAAAACACAACTAAAGTATGCTGCCTACACTGCATCCTTAACGCGATGAAAATTCTACCAGGACTCACACAATTATAAAGCTAATTTCATAACTGGCGCCTATATTTTCCACCACTGAAGAAAGGCTTCACATGTCGCCTTAGTACAAAAAGCCCCATTCAAAGATACAGTGTGGCTCCTGATGGGCGGAGTTTCATTGCTTTATTCAATGCCCTAGTAAAAGTTTCCTTTCGCTGAAAAAGCTCTGATGGGTAAATGGGTGTCTGAAGCCTCCACATTCGAGCCACTTCAATGCCAGAGAGATGCCTCCTCCAGAGCACCCTACGGTGAATGCACTTCCGAGCACACACCGGTGAAAATGAATATCCTACCTACGAGCCTCCTCCCGCCACTCACCCACCACCGTACCTAGAAGCTCCAGCAGGGACACTCTTTCTTCCTCTAATAGTATCCAGACACCTGAAACGAAGGCGAATTCGAATTCAGTGTTATTAACGGTATTATTACAAGGCTATTACAAACAATATCGCTAAGCAGACTTGTCGCATCAGATCGCGTGATTGTTTCTGTTTTTCTTTTATTTTTGAGAATATACCTCCCCTCCTCCTTAGTTACGCATGCTACAGAAAGCTAGCCCAATATTTATAACTAAAAGGGCCCATGGTAACGCTAACACTAGTAATTATTGACGGTGCATAGACTGTAGATCATTTATGTGTCCTTCATATTTGACAATTTTGGTGGGTGACGCGGACATGCAAGTATTATAAACGTTAATGCCTTTGCACAATAAAGCCGCTAACGTTCTGGCGTCTAGAGATTACTTTCAGGATAACTTTCAGGTTAGCGCTACGCACACAATTCCTGCATTGCGGGAGCGTTTTTTATGTAAACAGGACAATGAATATGTGTTCACAAGCGGGATATTTACACAAAGAAAAATCACCTTCGTTTGAGACACTCAAAACGTGTGATCTCTTAAGCCAGGCAAAAACATGTTTGTTTGAAAACCGCTTGGATACAGTGAGACAGGCTATGCTGTAGATAGCGAAAAATAAGATGTATAATTTATCCTTTTAGCAGAGATCAACAGACGCAGTACGGTTGCCCCTGTAGGTGCCCATCGGGATAATTCATCTCAAAGCAGTAAATGTGCACAGCGAGGTTAAGTGAAATTATTCGTAGGTTGTTTACGTGTAGTGCGCAGAGCTGCGCGCCATAAATGATAGGCTTCATGATGGATTCATGAGTTCACATCTAAATACGGTATTTGATGCAGGGTAATAACGTAACGGAAAGATTCTTTTTGGCACATTCAAAAAATCTCTCCTAAAACCAATTTTGATCTTCCTACTTTTTTTTTCCGGTGATGGGTAGTAATGGCTGTGAAGAACACAGTAGGTAATCAACTGCATGCGTCATAAACATGGAAGCTTTTTTTTTAGTTGCACGCAACATGTGTGACGGCACGTCCGCCTGATTTTTTTGCCTTTGCAGGGAGCTAAATGCGTTCACTCCATATTAACACTGGCAGGATTTCCCCGTTTCCCCCACAAGATTTACTCCAAAAGATAAGGCAGGAAAGTCAAAGAATTTCCAAAAGAAACAAAGCCATATTAACAGATTCCAGTAACCTGCCTACTGCGAACCAAGTGTACAGCAACGCCTCGACGGAATCGAATAAATACGTGACTGCAGATTTTGATAATTAGCCGTCTAAAAGAACGGCATTCATTAGTCGTACAACTGTGCCTTCGTATTTCATTTAAAAAGCACCAGCTGCTGAATGCGCTCAAAAACGAGTAGTCAGAGCGCTCCTTTCCATCTATTCATGTTGTTAAGTTTTCTTTGGGTTGTGACTGCATTCCAGCACGGGGACACTTGCTCTGCACAGTCGCAAAGGATTCAGATTCTTTAATACATTGCAAACAATATTGCTAAGCAGACTTGTCGCCTCAGATCGCGTGATCGCTTGTGCGTTTTTTTTATTCACTAGTATAGACCCCCCCCCCCCCCCCCCTTTCAGTGTCGCGTGCTACAAAAAGCTAGCCCCATATCTATAACTAAAGGGCACATAGTAACGCTAACACTAGTAATCATTGACGATGCATAGACTGTAGATAATTTATGTGTCCTTCATATTTGGACAATTTTGGTGGGTGACGCGGACATGCAAGTATATTGTGAAGGTTAATGTCTTTGCACGATAAAACCGCTAATGTTCAGGCGTCTAGCGATTAATTTCAGGTTAACTTTAAAGGTGGAGGGTTATTCAAAACGAATCATTGGCTTTATCAATTTATCGTTGAAGTCTTTTTATTCGCATTTGTAAATTATTTGCACTCTTAATGCAATTCCTCATATTCCAGCACTCAATCGGTTTCTCATATTACAGTTGAATTCTATGTGCATACAACTTTTATGCACTGCAGCCCACTCCACGTTTACACTGGGGAGCGTGCACTGCGTTAAAGTTCGCTGCTGAGTCTACGCCTCGGGATCACTCTCTTGTGATCAAGCGAACTATGCTAAGAAGATAATTCTTTTCCCTTTTGCTGGGTTGTCTCTTTTGAATGCGCAACGTGTTTCTTCAAAGTAATACACCAACTAGCCCAACAAGAAGTTCTTCTAAAGGGGATCCACATTGAAGGTATATTTCGTACAAGTACCAGTTTCCTGGGGGTTTGCTTTAGTAGGTAAAAGAAACACATTCTTAATGAGGACTTAGTAAAGGATCCACTGTCGACTGGCTTTGAAGATTGCGTATTAATATTCATAAATCCTTGCGCTACGCGCACAATTCCTACATGGCGGTAGAGTTTTTCATGTAAACAACACTAAATATCTGTTCATAAGTGGGACATTTACACAAAGCAGTCACCATCGTTTGAGACATTGAAAACGTGTTATCGGTTACAGTAGACAAAAACGTGTTTTTTTAAAAAGTGCATGGATACAGTGAGAAATTCTATGCTGTAAATAGCAAAGCATGAAATGCATAATTTATCCTTTTAGCAGAGATCAACAGACACAGTGTGGTTGCCTCTGTTGTTACCCATCCGGATAAATCATCTCAAACCAATAAATGTGCACAGAGAAGTGAAGTGAAATGAATCGTAGGTTGTTTACGTGTAGTGCGCAGAGTTGCGCACAATAACTGATAGGCTCTGTGATGGCTTCATGAGTTCACTTCTAAAGACGGTGATTGATGCAGGCTAATACCGTCACAGAAAAATTCTTGTTGGCACATTCAGAAAATCTTTCCTAGAAAAAAATTTGATCTTCTTATTTTTTTCCGGTGATGAATGGATATGGGTGTGAAGAACCCATTAGGTAAGCAACAGCGTGCGTCATAAACATGGAAGCCTTTTCTTTGTTGCTCGCAACACGTGTGACGCCGCGTTCGCCTGAATTTTTTTCCTTCGCAGGGAGCCAATGCCTTCGCACCAGAATAACGCTGGCAATATTTCCCCCACAATAAATAAAAGATGAGACAGGGAAGTCAAAGAATTTTCAAGAGAAACAAAGCCATAATAACAGTTCCCAGTAACCTGCCTACTGCGAACCTAGTGCACTGCAACGCTTCGACGGAATCGCGGAATACGTGACTGAAGATTTTGATAATTAGCCGCCTAAAAGAACGGCATTCATTACTCGAATATTAAAGAAATTTCAAAATCATCCCTGGTGTAGAGGCCGTCAAATGTTATTACTACCTAGTGAACACATACAGAAATTTTAGAAATGGCTACTAGTAAACGCTTTAAAGAGGGCTGGGTAACCTCAGTAGCTATCCTCGGCTGCGTAAGGATATCGAGGCTCTCAACCAATAAAATAAAAGCTTCAGCCTTCTTCTCAGGCGAGAGAAAGTGGCTGAGCTGTACTAAAATGCGAACACACCAGTGGTTGAAAAATTTAGATTCGCTTGAGTAATTCCGTTTTTTTAAGAAAGCTAAAAGCACATGATATATCAATTATTGCATCAACTCCTGAAAGCATAGAAGCATTGCAGGATGAAAAGGAATGTTTTTGTTATTAAATTGAGTAAAGTACTTTTCCTTAGTTTTTCCAGTTTCGCACAAGAGAGCAAATTGTGGTTAATCGCAATTTCATCTCCGAATTCTTCCCTGAAAGGTTGATCTTGTTTTGTCAGTAGGAAACTGTGTGTAAGGTGTGTGTGTCTTATACGAAGGCGGCAAATAATCAGTTCCTTAAAACGGTCCTGGCGGGTGCAGGACTTCTATTCAGCTATAACTGGTTTTACATTGTGTAGTTTGTTATTTATTCCGTTGATCCACATGGACTGCCATTTCTGTTTTATGTTACGATGTATTAAGTTAATCAATGCAATCTGTTGACGGAATATTTAGTTCCTTTGTTTGCTTGTCACATGCTTGAGCAGCACATAAATCTGCTCTCTCGTTTCCTTTAATTCCGATATGACTTGGTACCCAGCAAAGATTTAGGTTTTGTCGTTTAGGTTTGCCTATTACTATGTTGTGTATGATATCCCCAAGTATAGGAGTTACTGCATTTGTAGAGTGGGCAGCAGTAAGTAAGCTTAACGAGTCGGCGCAAATAATACTGTTTTTGAGGTTCTCCTTTACTATTAGTACAATAGCTACATAGGCGGGTAACATTCGTCAGTGAAGATTGAAGCACAATGAGGAAGCCTTACTATTTGACTGCAATTTCCTTGTAACACTGCACTTCCCACGTAAACATCTGTTTTTGAGCCATCTGTATAAAAACTGTTCAAGTACTGTATTTTTCCTCGAGTGCAAAAAATTATTGTAATATATGCTGTTGTGGAGTTAGTTTTTTGCTGAAATGTGTAATAGTGAAATACAGATTACAGGGAAATTGTACCATGGCGGCAGTGGATCCCGTCTTCCAGCAATATCAGGCAATGTGTCCAGTAGGCCGAGATTTTCGCACATCTCTTCAAAACGCGAGAGCACTCGCCTCGTACAGTGAGTTTGTTGTTAAACAGTATTTTAGAATGGCACATTTTGACTATTTGGTGACAGATGGGTTTGGGAAGTGAACGGGTGTTTAGAATGTAGGAACACGCGAGCATCGTTCTTTTGTCTCTAAGTGATGGTTCGTTCGTTTCTACATACAGTTTATGGGCGAAGTCCTGTATGTACCAGTCGAAGGACGCAAACCTAAAATATGTGCCCGCTCCAAACGTTTAAGTTACAATGGTCTCGCTGAGCCATAAACTATACATCCATAATCTAAGATATAGCGTATAACAGATCGATAAATTTGCAGAAGACATGTCCTATCGGAAGAACAGTGTTTTCAGGAAAGTACTTTGAGTATGCTCAGGTAACGAGAGGCTTTCTTTTTCAATGCATTAATGTGGGACAGAAAAGTGATCTTTCTGTCAAATGTTATACCTAGAAATTTGTGTTCATTTTTCTCGGGTAACTCTGTTTCGTTCAAATGTAGGGTGGGATATGTATGTATGCCTCGTTTGAGTGAGAAAAGAATTGCCACCGATTTCTGTGGGGGAAAACCGGAAACCATTTCTGTCCGCCCATGTTGCCAGTTTAGTTATTGTTAATTGCATGTCTTTCACATTTTGATACACTGGAGGATGTACAAGCTTTTTGAATTTCTTCTACATAGAGTGACTACATAACGGACCTTGGAATTATTTTACTAAGGGAGTTCATTTTTACAACAAAGACAGTGGTGCTTAAAATACACCCCTGAGGTGCCACATTCTGCTGGATGAAATTCCTCCGAAGGGTTGTACCTATGCGCACATGGAATGAACGGTTAAATAAGAAGTCTTTTAAGCAATTAAACATTCTGCGTCAGATACCAAGCTCGGCAAGGTCATGAAGAATCCCGAACCTCCAGGCCGTGTCGTATGCCTTCTCCAAATAAAAAAAAACGCAGCAAGACAGTGGTGCTTATGACCAAAAGCCTCTCGGACAGCATTTTCACAACGAACTAAGCGATCTGTAGTGGAGCAGCATTTTTGAAAACCGCACTGGTGGCTGTCAAGACGTTCACAGGATTTAAGGAGAAAAGTTAATCTTATATTTAGGACACTTTCAAAGGATTTTACAATGCAGCTGGTAAGGGCTATGGGTCTATAACTGCTGCGAGATGTTGGTGGCTGGACGAGTTTAAGAAGTGGTACTATATTGTTTGCTTCCAGAATCTTAAAGTGCCTCTACAGCAGGCTGGGAAATATTCGCCAGCATTTCATAGTGTATTTGGTAGGTTCCTGGACCAGTTCTTTTGCTGGCAGACAGTACTCTAGTGATTTCCTGGAGGGTAATTAATCTATTGTATTGTTTTTAGCACCTCCACGTTTTGGGAGCCTTTGTTTATCGGACACATTTTTGTATTTACAAAATGACTGTGTATAATGTGACGAATTAGACTGCAGCGAAGTGCTCTCCTATATGTCTGCCTGTTCCCCTAAATTTGTTTGTGTTCTAGGTGTTGTGAAAAGCGCTATTGTGTACGGTAAGAAGTTGTGATTTAATTTTCTAACCTGCTCCTACATTATTTTAGATGTGATTTGACTGTTTATGGATGACGCGAAGCTCTGTCATGAAGCTTTCTCGGGACTACGACGAACGTACCGAGCTTTAGATGTTGCCTTTTTATTTTACTAAGTTCTCGTGTGTGGGGAACCGGCAAAAAATAACCCAAGCTCTATTCTGTCGTTTTTTTGCACACGTGCAACCTCGCGTCTACCATACTTTGTGATTTTGCCGTACTATTCTCGAAGATTTATGAATAGCCAAGTGTTCGGCAGCTAAGATACAATCAGTGAACTTTTCATTTATTTCATCGATGCCAATATTTCTAAATTTATTTTTTTTTCTAAACTGGCTCCTGATCTAAAAAGTTGCCAGTAAGTTAAAAGGAAGCTTCCAGCGGCGCGGTTTGGTCGGAATAACTGTTGGCGAGGATGACAGACTTATTATTACAGGAAGATGACCACTTTCATAAGAATTATCTAAAACACTCCAGTTAAAATCACTAAAAACAGGTGGTGAACTAAAAGACAAATCTAAAACACTCGTTTCCCCCAGGCTGGGGAACAGTATGTGTGTTTACCCGAGTTTAACAGACAGACATTAGGGGTTAGAATAAAATGCTCTATAAGCTGCCCTCTAGCGTCAGTTTTCCCGCTTCACCAAAAACAAGAATGTGCATTAAAGTCTCCAACTACCAAAATAAGGCTCTGGTAGCTGCTCTAAAAGAACCTCAAAGCCATGGAAAGTTACCTTCAGTTGTGGCTCAATATATACAAAGCACACTGTTATGGTTTTGTGCGCAAACAGAGTGGCTGCTACAGCTTCAAGTCTAGTTTTTAGACTTAGCTCACGAGCCGGGACACCGTTTTTCACTATGACGGCGAACCCTCCTGACCGCCTGCTCGACTGCTCTTGGTTGCGAGTGAAAATAGTATAATTCTTAAGAAAATTATTTTTTTGAACCTAAACTTGTCTCGTGTAGACAGAAACAGACAGGAGCGTCCGCTCCAAGGAAATCTTTTATGTCGCTGTAGTTGTTCAGAAGTCCTCTACAGTTTCATTGTATTATGAAAGCCATCTTATTTTTGTGTTTATGTGCGGGGGAAAAGCAGATCAAATTGTTTACGGCCCCTGACTTGAAGCCTGTCTTTTTTTGACCGATCCAGAGAGCTCCGCCAACCACCAAACGTGGACGGCATAGGGCTGCCCTGGATCGTGTCATCGTCTCTGCAGGGGCGTTAGACGACCATGCAGAGAGCACGTGGACGTTTGAGTTAGACCTCGACCTGTGGGAGATGTTGAGAGCCGCCCACCCGGGGGTCTGCGAGGCCTCTTTTTGGTTGGAAGTATAGTGTTACCTAGAGCATCTGGCGGCGCGGATGAACCCGCCACAGGCTCACTACGATTGGCCTGGGCATGTCTCGAAGCCTGGTGTGGTGCGCCGTGCCCACGCACCACATCGGCGAAGTTTGTATTTGCCGTGAAAGAGAATGTGCTTGTTTGTGCGCATCGCCTTTATTCTCTGAAAGAAGTGTTTTCAGTAGTTTTGAGAGTGATTATTTCATTCTCTTTCTCCCAGGACGGACACGCCCTGGAGTATGCAGCATGGTCTCCTTCACATTTTGCACAGCGTGGGGCGCCGTCACAGTCATCACAAGACTGATCTTTTGAAGCACATTTTGCCCAAGTTTTGCCACCGCGGCAAATCTGTGAACCATAGCCGAACCCCTGGCATTTAAGGCATTGTCGAGGGTTGGGAATGTAGGGTCTGTCATTAATTTTCAGATGACCCACTTCAATTGAGGATGGTAAAGTACTAGGTGCAAATGTCAACACTATGTGCTTTGTTGGGATTTATTTGCCCTCTTTTATTATTTTTATCCTGTGGATATCGACGACGTCTTGTTCAGCAAGCCCTTTGATTTTTTGTTCAGTGAGGTGGAGGCAATTATTTTCTGAAATTACGCCACGGACTGTGTTGAGGGATCGACGGGCAGTGATGGAGACAGGTATGTCACCCGAGGACGTAATGTTCGAGAGTTTTGAGTGTTGCATGTTATCTCGGAGTTCCAGCAAGAGGTCTCCACTGACCATTTTTGTAACCTTGTAGCCTAAGCCCGAGGCACCAGTCTGGCATTTATCGACAATGAATGGGGCGATTATTCTAGCTGATTTCTATGCTTGTTCGAAATATATGATATGAAACTTGGGAAAACTTTCCTTCTTTTTCAGCAGGAACTGTTGGGTTATCTTGGTCCGCCCTAGAGAAGGTTAACCATAGAATGAGTGTGTTTTTCGGCTACGGTGCCAGCCACCCACCATGAAGCCCAACGAGAGGAAGGGGCAGGTACTTGCAAGCAAGTCCTGCCCACCCCAGCTGCACACTCTTACTATAACAAAATATGACGCAACTCAGGGTGGTTGGCCACACAAGGTTAGCCCTCGCCGCTAGGAAAACAGGAAGAAATAAGAAGTAAGTAGGAGACAGGAGAGTTGTGAGAAAGGGGTAGGAAAGTGAAAGACAGAGGAAAGGATAGGAAAAGGCATCTGCCGATTCCTCCTGGTCGGGACAGGCCGGAGGTGCCGTCTACAGGAAGCTGGGCCAAAGTGGTGTGTTGCCTCCGCCGAGAGGCCTTAAAGGTCTAAACGCTCGGAGTTGGCTCAACCACCAGGATCCCCTTTTCCCCTCACACGGCGATGCCACGCACGTCTAAGCGCGGGTGCACCGGTCCATAGTGACGCACTGCTCACCATCATCCCACTGCGGGGATCTCCCTGCGGATGCTCAGGAACCCGTGGTGCCCCAACTCACCAACATCTGCGTGAAGCAGATGTCCCTGGGGGGGTATAGTTAAGTTTTCCTTGGGTTGTGACTGCATTCCAGCACGGTGGCACTTGGTCTGCACAGTTGCAAAGGATTAGTATTATTTAACACATTACAAATTATATTGCTAAGCAGACTTGTCGCACCAGATCGCGTGATTGCTTGTGCGTTTCTTTTATTCTCGAGAATATACGCCCCCTCCCCTCCCCTCTTAGTGTCGCGTGTTTCAGAAAGCTAGCCCCATATTTATGACCAAAAGGGCATAAAGTCACGCTAACACTATTAATTATTGACTGTGCATAGAGTGTGGATCATTTATGCGTCCTTCATATTTGACAATTTTGGTGGGTGACGCGGACATGCAAGTATATTGTGAAGGTTAATGCCTTTGCACGATAAAACCGCTAACGTCCAGGCGTCTAGCAGTTACTTTCAGGTTAACTTTAAATGTGGTAGGTTATTGAGAACGAATCATTGGCTTTATAAATTTATCGTTTGTTTTATTCGCATTCGCATATTATTTGCACTCTTAATGTCATTACTTGTATTCCAGCTCTCAATCGGCTTATCATATTAGACTTGAATCCTATGTGTATAGAAATTTTATGCACTGCAGCACACTCCACATATTCACTGGGGAGCGTGCACATTGTTAAAGTTCGCTGCTGAGTCTACGCCTCGGGATCACTCTCTTGTGATCAAGCGAACTGTGCTAAGAAGATAATTCTTTTCCCTTCTGCTGTGTTTGTCTTTTTTGAATGCGCAACGTGTTTCTTCAAAGTAAAGCACCAACTAGCCCAACAAGAAGTTCTTCTAAAGGGGATCCACATTGAAGGTATATTTCGTACAAGTACCAGTTTCCTGGGGGTTTCATTTAGCTGGTAAAAGAAACACATTCTTAATGAGGACTTAGTAAACGATCCACTGTCTAGTGCGTTGAAGATTGCGTATTAATATTCATAAATCCCAGCGCTACGCGCCCAATTTCTACATGAAAGGAGCGTTTTTCATCTAAACAGAACACTAAATATCTGTTCATAAGCGGGATATTTACACAAAGCAAGTTACCTTCGTTTGAGACACTTAAAACGTGTGATCGGTTACAGTAGGCAAAAACATGTTTGTTTAAAAACTGCATGGATACAGTGAGAAAGGCTATGCTGTAAATAGCGAAACATGAAATGTATAATTTATCCTTATTGCAGAGATCAACGGACGCAGCGCGGTTGCCTCTCCTTTTACCCATCCGGATAATTCATCTCAAAACAAGAAATGTGCACAGCGAAGAGAAGTGAAATAAATCGTAGGTTGTTTACGTGTAGTGCGCAGATTTGTGCGCCATAAATGGCAGGCTTTCTGGTGGCTTCATGAGTTCACATCTCAAGGCATTGATTGATGCAGGCTAATAACGTCACGGAAAAATTCCTGCTGGCACTTTCAAGAAATCTTTCCTAAACAATTTTTGATCTTTCTATTTTTTGTGATGAATGGATATGGTTGTGAAGAAAACAGTAGGCAAGCAACTGCGTGCGTCATAAACATGGAAGCCTTTTTTTTATTTGCTGGAAACACGTATGACGGCAGGTCCGCCTGTTTTTCTTTTTTTTGTCTTTGCAGGGAGCTAATGCCTTCACTCCATAGTAACACTGGGAAAATTTCCGCCACTAGAAATCAAAGATGAAGCAGGAAAGTGAAAGAATTTTCAAGAAAAACAAAGCCATTATAACAGTTCCCAGTAACATGCGAACTGCGAACGAAGTCCACTGCAACGCGTCGACGGAATCGGCGAATACTTGAGCGCAGATTTTGATAATTAGCCGCCTAAAAACGGCATAGATTAGTCAAATAACTGCACCTGTGAATTTCAATTAAAAGCAGCAGTGGCCCAATTCACTGCAATACGAGTAATAATAATAATAATTGGTTTTTGGGGAAAGGAAATGGCGCAGTATCTGTCTCATATATCGTTGGACACCTGAACTGTGCCGTTAAGGGAAGGGATAAAGGAGGGAGTGAAAGAAGAAAGGAAGGACGAGGTGCCGTAGTGGAGGGCTCCGGAATAATTTCGACCATCTGGGGATCTTTAACGTGCACTGACATCGCACAAATCTTTCTGTTCCGCCTATTCTTGTTCTTCGGTTAAGCTTTCCTTGGGTTGTGACTGCATCCCATCACGGTGGCACTGGTTCTGCAGAGTCGCAAAGGATTCAGATTCTTTAATACATTTTGCGGATGCCCGCAAAACTGGGAACAAAAGCGACGTTGTTGAAGAAAGCTTTACATAAAACTGCAAAGAGCAAGACGACAATGCTAACACGCCAATGAGGAAGAAACTGCTTGGCATTCGTCAGTTCGCCGTTAGCGCGCACTAGAACTCGGGGGTGCCTCTTGAGGCGCCCTGTTATGTCTAGCGAATACGCTATCTTACGACTAGGTTGCAGTTCTCAGCGCTTGCAGTGTCCCAGTAGACAAAGGCTCATTGGTTGCAGGTGCTGGGATTGATTTGAAGATTGTGAATTTGAAGATTCACAACCGCAAGATCACTACTGTAGGCATTTTGTGAAGCTTAAATCCTCGCCTTCCTCCACCCATTGTTTGCGAAGAATTTCTTGGAGATGTTGGAGCGTTTCTGTATGGGGACAATGGCGCTGCCCATTCGGTCATTACTGAGAGCTTCTATACCTTTCGTAAAGTAACCTCGCCGCGTTCTGGACTACTTCTTTGCTCCGCGAGCTTCGAGTCCATTCGCTCTTCTGTCGATTGCACATAGCGAATGCTGCAGTGCAATGCGCAACTAAACAACTCACTGCCTCGCCAAAGATGCTCACGTTCTCTCCGACACTGGTGTACTGGCTCTCAAGTCCGCTGCCTCTTTCTCCGGCTCCACTCTTGTCGCGTCTTCTGTTGTCGTTCTGTCTCGCTGACACCTTTTCCCAAGGTCCATGTGCACCATAATGGCACAGAGCTCCCCGTCTCGGATCCCCGATATTCTGCGTTAACACTGCGACTAGAAATATGTTTTGATCATTTTAATCATCTTTTGTAAAACAGCGCCAACAACGTCGGACAAGAACAAGAAGGACACGGAACGAGCGCTGTCTCAACTAAGGTTTTATTAGCAACACCTGGTGCATGTAAAGGAAGAAACATACACAGAGTACATTACATGATGCGCTAAAAGAGATAAAACATGAGGCAGAGATGCACGCGACGCTCAAAGGCCACCAAGAAAGCTATCTCTTTGTCATTGAGAGTGACTGACGGTTTGCTGACACACTTTGGCTCTTGACTGATATAGTATGCTTCCATTATCTCTCGCGTGGTTTGATCACAGTGCGTGTACAGCACCTTTGTTCTACGCCACATGGCTGTGCATTTTTCTTTTTTATTATTTCACAATATTTACAATGGCTCACCAAATATGAAAGTTCATTGTTTTGGTCTAGTTTATTTCTGTGCTCTTGCAACCTTTTATTTAAGCACCGTCCTGTCTGCCTAATGTACCGGGCTCCGCAGGAGAGTGGAATCTGGTACACAACCGCTTTGCGACAAGCGACGATCTAGTCTCTGTGCGCGGTGCCACAACCTTTCGTTTTTTGCGACGGCTCCCTCTCCAGCTCTCATCCCGTGTCCTTCTTCTTGTTGTTCGTCGTTGTTCGCGCTGTTTTACAAAAGATGCATATATACCAACTCGCCCAACTGAACGTTCTACTTGATCATTTTAACCCGTTCAACTGATCTCTACCTTGTGCTCTCCACAAATGTCCTCATCGCCGCACTTAAGCCGAGCTGTTTTACCTCCGAACAGATGTTCCTGGCCTCAATATCACTGGTTTAAATGCTCGCCGCATCGGTACCGCTTGCAAAAAGCCCCAATTATATTTCAACCTTAGTTTGTAAGGTGTTGGCGCATATTTGAAAACCCCATAAGTCATGAAGGTACCACTACGGCTTCCGTGAAAGCCCTGTGAAGTCTGCGACTTTTAACCACAAGTACCGTATCAATAAACGAGTGTTCTCTCCTCAGCGCCTCTACGTGTGGTGGTCTCAACTCTCAGTGCAACATATAAATTCGGAGTCGAATGAGCTACGCCACAAATACATTAAAAATGAAATATAAAGTGAATGAAAACGTGAGGCGGCAAAGAAAACGTCGTGTCAAAGAGATGGGAGTGTTTAGTCACGCCGGGTAATTAAAGCGTGCAATTATTAAAAGTGAGCATGGTTTGGGGAGGGGCTGTAGCACGTATGTCCGTGTGCTTAGAACGGATTTTTTGCGTTACTGTGCGAGGTGTGAAAAGTTAAAATCACCCAAACTCACTACAGAGATCGCGAATATCATAATTTTTATAGCAAAAAATAAAATAAACACGCAATTAGCCGGAAATAAGGTAGAAAAGTATTACTGGCAGAGAAATGAAAAAATCTCAGTACGACTATGCGAATTTTCTAACCGCACCGTAACACTACAGAATGGCAGTGTCACTTGCAACCAGAGGAAGATCGCAAGAAAAGAATAGAAGACAGAATCTTGGGATACATTCGACAAAATTTTTGTCTCTGTATTTAAATCTCTCACAAAAGTTGAACGGTCCTCTCGCGACAGCTTCAAAAACTCCTTCTTCTATGACGGCCCATTATGATGCCTGCTTTCCATATTGATAAAGCCCCAACTTCGTCGAACGGTATCAGTGCGCCGAAAGAGGCCACCTTTAATACACTTGCCCCACTGATTTCTCTAAACTAGAGCAGCCACTCATCACATTTAGCAGTAGGCGATCCACTTCTCAACTTGGTCCCGAATGCCGAACGACAGGCCCTCGAGCGAGCCACCGAGGTCATAACGAAGCATCCTCTACTGACCACCTTGCGTCAATCTGAAGTTTCGTTTTTAGTGTGTTAGCACACTTCATTAAGTCTAAGCGGCTCACGTCTTTGTATGGTGTTTGACTTTGAGGGTACCCTTGGCGAAACCAACATTAAATAAATACTTGAAATAAATATCGCTGCGACGGCGATTTTGAACCCACGGCGACGCGAACAGATCATCTTCACTGGCCACTGCGCAAGAGCTATCGCCACCGCCGATCACGCATCGTGTTAATCTGCGACACATTCTCGTGCTGTTCATTGCACATCGTATTTTTAATCATCTACTACAACTACTGAAATAATATTCACGCTTTCAGCTATGTGGCGGTAGTGACCGAAAGATGTGCGCTGCATGCGTTGACGTGGGGGACAGGGTTGTGACAGAAACAAGTCACGAGAGCAATACGCGTTGGCGTTGACAACACAGCTGCAGAACCGTGGCACTGGAGCATAGGCCGCTCGCGTTAATTCGGTTAGTTGGCACTGACGATGAAAAAGTTGACGAGGCGCTGAACTGGCGCCCTGGGTCAATTAGACACCTCAGTTGCTCTTTCTGCTACTTGGCGGTGGTGTCCATCTGCAAAAAACTGAACTTTCGCACAATATTTTGTGCTTAGCAATGCTAAGCCGCCAGCCATTTTTTTTTCTTTTTAGGTACTAAGAAAATTTTCCATTGCAAGCCAACAAAGTTGTAACCAGCACCTCTTTTTGTACTCCTGGATTTGTTCTTTCCGCTTTCATAGTTCCGACAATACCATTTGTTGGGCGAGTTGGTGCTCACGATAATCCATGACAGCGCGACAAACGGGACAGAGAAGAGAGGACACAACACAGCGCTCTTTGTTGTGTCTTCTCTCCTCTGTGCCGTCTATCACGCAGTTATGGATTATCATAGTTCCAACGTTTTTACTATGTACTGTAAAATGTTCGCCCTGCTTGAGTGTTTGTTTATTTGGTATGTTTGGTTACTAGGTTTTTGTATATATGTAAACTTAAGCACAGCTTCAAGTACGAAGGTTTTGATTTTAGTTTGAACCAATTGATATAAAATATCGATAAGAAGACAGCGATTCGAAACTCATGCGTTGAGGTCAGACGCAGCGAATTACGTGATTTTTAAAGGTGGTTCTAACATTTAACAAGGTTCAGAAGAGTAAAAGTGCGCATTTCGAGCCCGTTGCAAAACATTCGGCGCAGAAGTGGAAATGTCAAAAGAAGATCAAGTGGAAATATTTTTCAAAGGCAAGGTCAGAAAACATATTCCTGAAGTTCTGACAGCGATAAAAAATAACATCTTATTTATGCAAGTTGAAATCAAAGAAAAATTTATTCTGCAAAGATATGCTGCTATTTCATGAGTCGTAGGCATTTAATGCCGAGAGCTGTGCTTGTTTGTATTTAGAAAGAGAGGACATGGCACTGCGCTAAACGATAGGCAAAAAGGAAGAGAAGGCAACACAAATGCGAGACAATAACAACGTTATTATCAGGAAACGACGCAGTTATATAGGCAACGATCACGGGTCAAACAGTATCAACAAACAAACCACATGCACTGCGGCACCTTCCGAATAAAGAAGTTCACATTCCTGGCAGAAATGTTAACATTCGGTTTGCTCAAGCAAGAGTGCCTTTCCACGTTTCTACGTGCATAAAAGAAGGCTTCCGTATCTGTCGCTCTTTCTGGTCCGCATTTACGAAGATTACATGCGTCTGCTCATAAAAGAGGGTGCATTCTATGAGGAGTATGTCTGCTCATCATGACAGGCGAATAATGCGTGACATGCAGTTTCTGCAAAAAGTTGTGCGTGGCTCCAGTCCCTGTAAACGGTTAATGATGTCACTGAGGTTTCGTGTGGCCCACGAAGAAACCACCACATGTTCTGACACATTTATCCTGGGATGCATGCCATTTCTCCAATGACTCGTTTGCAGATCACATATAATTCGACATTAATTAGCAGCGATATATTTGTCTAAAATGATGTTTTTGATAGCACATTTTAAATTATTGTTGTTAGAGTGTTTTTGTATTGTGTATGATATTCATGATATCAAGTTTGTATTTGACGAGGTGTACGCTCGTTTAGGCCGACTGGCTGTTGAGGCACACACAAATCTACCCTGATATCTATTACTTTTCATTGTCTTTACACTGGTTGCAATGTGCCGCCAAGTCTACAGATCTTGATATATTGCTACAACAGTCTTCGGCTTCATGAACCGCACGTTGATACATCGGCCACTATGACCGTTTAACGTTTTCCGTATGATAACGAAATTCTGTATATCACATTGGTCCTCCAGGCCATATAGGCTTGCGATGTTTTATGGCAGTTTTGTGGCGGCATGATTAACAACTTTGCAGATTTCCGAGTTTGTTCGCTGTTCAGTGCAGTAAGCATGACTTCCAAGTTCCATTCATCGCCACCTTTTCAAAAAACGCGATATCCTTAAATGTCCCGTTGTGCAGAAAATCCGGGGTGGGCGTTGTGAGCTAAGAATTCTGAGCATGACTCTGGAAGTGATGTCAGAGAGCAACAAAAGAGGAAGGTGGGCAACCTAAGTCACGTGATCTTGCAGCGTCGTCGCAACCTGGCAGGCATACAGTGAGCAAACTGCCCACCGTGGCAGGTGGTAGCTAATTTCAAAATTGGCCGCTCGGCAAGATCAACCTGGGAGCCTCTGCCATCCCTGGGAGCACCTACCGTCGCAGGGTAATGCCGCATTGCTTAACCGCTCCTCTATGTTGAGATCTTTATCCTGTTTAATGAGAAATTCCACACCTAGTCTCGTCTATCCATTTATCCCCTAAAGCACAGTATGTGCCCACCCTTTAGTACTGTATACGCTTCCCCTATTCTCCTAACTTCAGTAAGCCCTATGACATCCCATTTAATGCCCTCTAGTTCCTAGAACAGCACTGGTAGGTTATCCTCACTAGATAGGGTGCTAGCGTTAAACGTTGTCAGGATTAGATTCCAATGGCGGCCTGTCCGCAGCCAGACATCCTCACCGCCACAGCTCTTCCCGCCGCCTTGGTCAGTTGCTCCGCAGCCGCTGGGGACTGAGGGCCGAGGGTTAATTGGTTTGTTCATAGAAGGCTGTGGCCAAGTGCTGCACCAGGGTGGCCAGATCCTGTTCTGGTGAGGGAGTGCGTTGTCGGTTCTGGTCACCGAGGTCAGGCCGCACTCCAGGCCTGGTTATGCAATTCCATCTACACGCGTAGATTTTTTTTTTCAAACCCGGCGGAGAATTGCATGGAAGCGGGATTCGAGCCCCGGTCCTCTTGCACGTGATGCGTACGCTCTACCTCTACGCCATCGCTACACCCGCTTTCTTGACTAGCGGCGCGCAAATAAGACTGCTGATAAGGTTAATCTCTGCTTTCGACCGGAATATGGTTTAATCGGCACGCCAACGCTATTGAACAAAGGGCTGCAAGCGGTGCGCGCAATAGCACAGAACCCACGGCTGCGGCCACGGCTTAGATGCTTGGGCATCCAGCTCAGCTGCGGGAGATGGTTGGCTCGGAACCCACCGCCATCAAACCACCGGTAAAAATGGGTATAAGCATCCCCCGGCCCGGCGCCCGGCTTCCTCAGCGGTGTGTGCATGGAAGAGGCTCCGCAAACCCCGCTGCGTCTTTACTGATGAGTTAGTCCTGTGGCAGAGCATCCACCTCGCATTCCGGAAGATCTGGGTTCTATCCCGGGTGCCCCCGGGTGCCCACTGGTTTTCAAATGGGTGCAAGATTTCCCCCGGCCTGGTGTTCGGTTTTTCTCGCGAGAAATACTGGCAAGAAATACTTGGCAAAAAGGTCTTGGATCAAACCGTTGCGTTGACGGGCCAGTGATTCGTTCCACTGTCAAGCAACCTTAAATCCGCGTCGTGCGGCGTCCACCTCGGCATCGGAAGCTCATGTGTTCGACTCCCCGCTGGCGTGGCAAGTCCTGTACGTCGTCGAGTTCCGTTCGCGCGTTCACCTGATGCCTTGACGCAGGTACAGGGGGATCAGCTGCCCGAGACGCCGGGGTATCAAGCGGACCACTACCCTGGGAGGGATGGGGTTACTTTTCCCCTAGGCCTGTAAAAAGTGACGCGGGCAGGAAAAGGGCCACAAGTGGGCCTCTACCGCACGAGGAGGATTTAGGGCTGTTTGACGGCGAAACGAATGAATGGCCCTTCAATACATCTGCTTGTCTGTGACCCTTTTTCCTAAGAATTTCACCTTGCGAGCTAATAATAATAATAATAATAATAATAATAATAATAATAATAATAATAATAATAATATTAATAATAATAATAATAATAATAATAATAATAATAATAATAATAATAATAATAATAATAATAATATTGGAGTCGTTCCTTTGTCCACATTCAACGGAACTTTTGAGGCGCAGGCTGTCCTTTCCACGCGGTGCCGAGCGCTAGGCCGGGGGACCGCCTGTTCACACTGTACTGGCTGGGTACACCGGCGGCCGCAGGAATCGAACTCCCGAACTCCTGAAACAGAGGCGAGCACTCAATTGCAGCATAGGCAACAGCAAGACGTTTCCACCGCCGCCAACACTGTCAAAGCTCCTTGCGCGAAGTGGTCGCTGAATCCATGGCGTATTCATACCACTAAAGCTTTAACAGCCAGTGTCCGTTCGTCAAGCCGTCAGATCTGAATATCTATCCGAATGAACGAGAAAAACAAGTCACGTACAGGAAGACCTCTTCAGAAACAAGACATTTTCGTTGGCCGCAAACAGCTTTCGAAGCTCAAAAACTACATCCCGAAGTAAAAGCAACTGAGAGTGGTTTACAAGATATCACGCCCCTTAAAAACTGCCGCATACGTAAATGGGACACGAAGCTTGAAACAAAAACTGCAAGAGTATAAAGCCACTCTTCACTTGCCAAATACTGCGAAAACTTAACCCAATGAATGGTAGTCGATCGCGCGAAAGCATTGCGTGTGAGTATAATTAATTAAACACTGCTCACTTAGCGGGAACCTTCCCGCAGCGATACCAGCGGTAGGAAAACTCGATATAGAACATTGACCACGCAATGTAGACGTGAACACCAATTCCTCCCACAGCGGCCGGAGGAACGCCAACTGCAGCGTCGTATCGCTGTGATGGCAACAGTCTCCAGCAGAAAGAAAACTTAATTCGCGAGCAGGATTCGAACCAGCGCCGGTAATGAGAGAGCCCAATCGTTTCCCGGAGTCTCAGAAAATTCGTCCACCACCGTAACCTGCAAGGCTGCGTGCATGTACGGCATTTATTCATTTTTGAAACATCAGGTTTCTATTGAAACCGACCTTAACTGGAGTTTCTTACCAATGGCGGAGCTCCGTTAACTGCGCCGTCGCCTCGCACCTAAGCGGAACAACGTACATACCACGCGCGTTTTCACGTAACCTGACACCGTCGACTTGATCGTGCTAAGGCCGATATATAAATGTAGACATAGTTGCATTAAAGCTCGCACGTTCAAAACCTGGTGGCTCATGGTGCGGAGCCAGCGCAATGTTCGAAGAGTGAGCCGGGCTAACCAATGACGTCCTAGCTAAGAAAAAATAAACTCCGTGTCGTCACAAGAACATGTTCCTTGGCGGTGAAAATAAGTATTTGAACACGTCGATTTTCCTTGCAACACAACAAGCGAAGGCGAAGAAAGAAGACAATTGCCGACTACTAACGCCCTTTTAATAACATATTGGTACAAGCGAGCACACGCGATCACCAGAAGAGCGAATACATGTGTGCAATCCAGAGTACTCCTTCTGGCGATCCCTTCGGTTGGCTGGAACTAATATGTTCAAATCAGCTGGTCGGCAAGGTCACCTTGTTAAATGCCATTTCTTCAAAGTTAGTCTTCGTTGTGTCTTTTTCCTTTCCTCTGGACTCACGTGTCAAACCACCTATATCAGTGCATGTTGTTTGTGCCTCCTTCTCCTCTGCGAGCACGCAGGATATTGCACGCAAGCTTCCACGTTGATTTCTCGCCGTTCTACCGTCGCCGCGACCGCCGGCAGATGAGTCATCTGACATCACCAAAATCACCCATTGCCTGTTCTCTTCTGCGGAACGGGAAAATAGCACCTAGTCCGGTTGTTCTGCGAAACATCAAGTCAGGCGGTCCGCGAAAAAAAAAAACTTTTTTTTTGCAGGAAGCGGCCCGTACAAAGCCGTATGGGATGTTTTGCGGTAAACAAAATCCCCACGCTCCTTCAGGAGACGAAGAGGTTCAAACCGTCAAAACGAACATTGTTCAATGTGAGAGTTGTGCAGTAGAAACGAAATTTTCGAACTTGTACATTTGCAACATTCATATTCTTTTAAATCATGGTGCGTGATTGTTTCTTTACATTTTTCTTTTTGGAAACCGAAAGAAAAATTTAGTATGAAAAATTGGGAAATCACTCGCCTGGTCTCTCGTAGAGTACTACTGTCACAGTCTCCAAGTCCTTTCAGTATTATTACCACTTGGAAATTGCAGAAGCTTTGCCACTGAACCACGCGCCATGCTCCAAAATGTGGCCGATCCTGCAGAGATTATGTGTGTTATCTAGTTTATTGAAGACGCCCTGTGAACAAGCTTCCTTCTCAACCCATGGAAGCAACTTAGCTCAGTTTTCCAACAGTTCTCATATTTTCAGTGTGTATTGCAAAATCGTAATGTACACTGATTCTTCTATTCTTTGAGAAGGGGAGATTTAAATTAAATTTTCTCCTAAAACGGTTGAACGGCTTTCACTGCGACCGGCGGAACGGTACTTGGTCTCTGAAAAGAACCGCAGTGCACAATTCTGAGTGTGATGCTCACTGGAAAAAAAAAGAACAAAATTCAGGAAATATTTCTCATCAGTATTCGCTCCGAAATGCTGGTTACAGCGCTAGCTTCCTCTTTTTTCCAGATTCAAAGATTTCAAATATCTCAGGGGAAGTTTTTCTCGTATACCCCTTATTGCGTGACTTTTCCTTGCTTATGTTAAGGCATTTTTTTTCCTAGCGTAACGGTAAACATATCTTATTGATGCCACGAAGCATAGCAACAGTCGTGAAACACACAGCTCTGAGATAGAACGACTGAGGTCAGGACCTTTTCAAGATGCTCTGCCGTATGGCAATTTTCGTTGTTACGAAAGCCCTGTAACTACACAGCTCTCAAGCATCGTACGATGGATGACGACTTGTTTTGCTATTTACCCATGCTTGTGAGCTTGTGACACCCAGATTCCAAGTAACCTCTTCCGTGATGTACAAGTGTGATAACAAAAATTTCCAACAGCATGGTGCCTACGAACGGCCACTGTTTGCGTAGTGGATGCTTCTCGCTTCTTTTTTTGCAGTGCAGCTACAAGCGCAATGAAAAGAAGTAAGACCTGCTGGACGCGTAACCACCGTGCTCTTCGCATTTATTTTTTTCTCGATATCACTCAGTAGCATCGTGTATGACATGTCAACGACACTTGCACAGCTTTGTTCCGTTTCGTTGAAAAGTGTCAAGGGCAGCATACACCGTCTACATGCACACCATGCTTCTTTAACTGCGCTGCTAAGTATTCGGTGCATGGTTTCTAAGTCACCATTTGCAAGACACCATATCTACCATTTCCAAGAAGAATGGATCCAAACTAAATGAATTTATCAGTTTTTTTTACTGATTTATTTACGAACGTAAATCCGGAACGTCCCCTCGAACGCCGTTGGGAACGTCATCTCAAGAAAACAACCGTGATGCTTCAACTTTCATCTGTGTTTAGCCCAAAAAATGGAGACGCGGCTGTGAAGTTTCTTCTCGAATAACAAGTGCTATTATATAGCTCCTCAAGATTGCTTCCACACCTCAGAATTATAACTAGCATATGAACGGCGCTGGGTCGCGTAGGAGTTAGCGGGAACGGCGATGTTTGCCTCCTAAACAATATTTGGGGAACATCACTTTCGCTGCCGAGCGTCCGCAAAAAAAAAAAGACTATGTGCTTTTAAAGAACTTTGTGTTCGCTATCATTCTCACAGGCCCCTAGCTTCACATTTTTCTGTTGTATTAAAGGAAATTTTTGTCGAAAAAGATAGAAGTGAAATAATAAGCTGTGTCCTCCGGATGGTAGCTGTTGTAGCGACTCGTTATTAAGATGCATGAATCACAGTGCCATGCGGAACCGAGGTAGCGCGTTTAAAATCACCGAGACGTAATTATCTAATTAAAACAGTTAAGCCAGGGTGTAATTCTAATAGGATTCTGGTGTGGGCTAGTTGGTGCATACGTTCTACGACAAAGATTGACACAGCGCAACTGAACGAGGACGAAAAAAAAAACACGAAACACAGGATGGGCGCTGACTACCAACCTTTATTGCGTCATAAAAACCAGCACAATTTATACCATTCACATGGACCACGTGATACACTGTCAGCCAGTGGAAACTGCGAAAAAGCGCCTCACACTCTGGCGATCATTACACAGTGAAAAGGCACTCATGACACGTGCAAACAGTAACATGCAAAAGCATTACTAAAGTATACTCATAAACGGACCACAGATAAAAGAGAATCGCGCTTGTGCCTCTGCCATTAACATCGGTGGTGCCAGGGGCGGTAACGAGTAAATGAAACGCGACGATGACATGTGAAATGGCGATGAAAAGAGGGTGTACAATCAGGGTAGGAATAAAAAAGAAGGAAAACTTTATAGGCAGTAGGCACAGTCAGGGGGCTAAAGGCGAAAACGAAAAAAGGTAACCGACGCCAATAACACGCAAAAGTTAAAATCGTACATAAAACGAACACCGGAGAAAATTTAAATCGTTAAAAACACAATTAAAGCCCTTAAAATACATAGGTGAAACGATCCGCATAAGGCCAACAAACAACACGGCAAAACAACTAAGAGCAAATAAAAACAATGAGGTGAGGTGCAAAAAAAAACGTTTGCCAGGATGTCTAGATGTGGTTAAAACGCAAGAACCGCGCCCGTTCTAAGAAGGACATTTCTTTCTCCAATAGACAGACAGAAGGCTGCTGATGCACGTGTCCCCAGCCTTTTCAATCAAAGATCCCTCAATAACCTGCCTCTCTATTTTACTGCTTGCTGTTGCCAGAAACTTAGTGGCTTATAAAATAGGCCGACATTCGTGGCGGGATTGATTACAATGAACTGCCATGTGGCTCCCAGACTTGTTTTTTACGTTGAGGAGGTGTTCATTTGCTCTGTCATTGAAACAGCGTCCGGTCTGGCCGATGTATACGTTACCGCACGTGAGGGGGATCTGATAAACTACACCGGAGCGACATTCGGTGTACTGATTCGAATGCTTAACTGTGCAGGTCGCCTGTTTTCTCCGGTTAACCATCGGGCATATCTTAGCCAACTTACACGGGGCAGAAAAAACAACGTAAACATCATACCTTGCTGCAACCTTTTTGACATTGTGCGACAGTTTGTGGATGTATGCAATGACGGCCAAACGTTTCTTTCGTTGGGCTTTCTCCCTGCTTCGCCTAGCTTTACTTTCTGGAGTAAGGCTTCGCACAGGCCTGATAAAAGGAAAGGTGAGTAGCCAGCCAAAAGAAGGCGTTGAACCTGGTTGTCGAAGCTAGAATCAGGCATGTGTTCACAACTTTCTGTTAGTGCCGCATTAAGTGCACCAGTTACGACTGCCCGCTTGACAAGTTTAGAATGCGCATTGTCGAAGGGGAGCAAACCTTCCTTCGACCTAACGTTATATGACCAACACACACGCTCGCCGCTAAAAACCAGCATCAGATCTAGAAATTGGATCCTGTTCTCTTTTGGCATTTCCCACGTAAAGTTCATTCCACCAGACGAGGCTTTGAACACCCCGACGATGTCCTTTACGGCTTCAGACATGTCGACGACCGCTGCACTGTCTAACACAATTAGGAAATCGTCCACATAACGGTAGATCTTGATGATGTGCTTGTCAGGCAGATGTTCTTGAACAGTCCTATCCATGGCGGTCAAGTAAATATCTGAGAGCACTGGGGCGACGGACGAACCAATACATATTCCCGATTTTTGTATCAGGAATTGGTCATTGTAGGACACTACTGTGGACTGCAGGTAAAACTCAAGTAGGCTGATGAACTTGTCTTGGGTTATTCCGGTGGCATTCCGAAAGCTGAGGACGCCGATCTCGTCTGCGCTTTGCAGCACAGCTGTGAATAGTCCTTCGTGTGGAATAGAGCAAAAAAGGTCCTCTACGTCAATTGAAAAGGCCGTCGCAGCACCTTGCAAACCCTTGCGTAGGTCTTCAACTACTTCCAACGAGCCGCGCACTTGGAACGGTTCAGCTCCAGTCAAGCAGTTCAAGCTGTCGCGAAGATAATGTCCAAGGTGTTCCTGCCAGGTGCCTTTTCTGAATCTATTGTTCGTAGCAGGCGTTCAGGCTTATGAGTTTTGCCAGTGAAGAACATTTCAAGGCATCTAGATTTTGCTTTTCCCACTTTTCTTGCTAATGATTCCAGATGGCATTCCTTTAGCATACGTGTCGCAGCTGATTTCTTTCTTGTCTCTCGAGACGTTACGATCTTGAAATTTTTTTGCGATGGCAGACAATGCTTTCTCATTAAAACACCAATCGCCATGACAACAAATCGGCAAGACAACAACCTCACTGTGATGCAGTGAGACAAATAAGGCGGATTTGTTGTCATGCCGATTGGTGTTTTTAATGAGATAGCATTGTCTGCCATCGCAAAAAATTTCAAGATTGTAAAGTCTTGACAGAGAAGAAAGAAATCAGCCGCGACACGTATGTTAAACGAATGCCTTCTGGAATCATTAGAAAGAAAAGTGGAAAAAGCAAAATCTAGATGCCTTGAAATGTTCTTCACTGGCAAAACTCATAAGCCTGAATGCATGCTACGAACAATAGTTTCAGAAAAGGCACCTGGCAGGAACACCATGAACATTATCTTCGCGACAACTTGAACAGCTTGACTGGAGCTGAACCGTTTCAAGTGCGCGGCTTGTTGGAAGTAGTTGAAGACCTACGCAAGGGTTTGCAAGGTGCTGCGACGGCCTTTTCAATTGACGTAGAGGACATTTTTTGCTCTATTCCACATGAAGGACTATTCACAGCTGTGCTGCAAAGCGCAGACGAGATCGGCGTCGTCAGATTTCAGAATGCCACCGGAATAACCCAAGACAAGTTCACCAGACTACTTGAGTTTTACCTGAAGTCCACAGAAGTGTCCTACGATGACCAATTCCTGATACAAAAATCGGGAATATGTATTGGTTCGTCCGTCGCCCCAGTGTTCTCAGATATTTACTTGACCGCCATGGATAGGACTGTTCAAGAACATCTGCCTGACAAGCACATAATCAAGATCTACTGTTATGTGGACGATTTCCTCATTGTGTTAGACAGTGCAGCGGTCGTCGACATGTGTGAAGCCGTAAAGGGCATCGTCAGGGTGTTCAAAGCCTCGTATGGTGGAATGAACTTTACGTGGGAAATGCCAAAAGAGAACAGGATCCAATTTCTAGATCTGATGCTGGTTTCTAGCAGCGAGCGTGTGTGTTGGTCATATAACGTTAGGTCGAAGGAAGGTTTGTTCCCCTTCGACAATGCGCATTCTAAACTTGTCAAGCGGGCAGTCGTAACTGGTGCACTTAATGCGGCACTAACAGAGTTGTGAACACATGCCCGATTCTAGCTTCGACAACCAGGTTCAACGCGTTCTTTTGGCTGGCTACTCACCTTTCCTTTTATCAGGCCTGTGCGAAGCCTTACTCCAGAAAGTAAAGCTAGGCGAAGCAGGGAGAAAGCCCAACGAATAGAAACGTTTGGCCGTGATTGCATACATCCACAAACTGTCGCACAATGTCAAAAAGGTTGCAGCAAGGTATGATGTTAACGTTGTTTTTTCTGACCCGTGTACGTTGGCTAAGATATGCCCGATGGTTAACCGGAGAAAACAGGCGACCTGCACAGTTAAGCATTCGAATCAGTACACCGAATGTCGCTCCGGTGTAGTTTATCAGATCCCCGTCACGTGCGGTAACGTACACATCGGCCAGACCGGACGCTGTTTCAATGACAGAGCAAATGAACACCTCCTCAACGTAAAAAAACAAGTCTGGGAGCCACATGGCAGTTCATTGTAATCAATCCCGCCACGAATGTCGGCCTATTTTATAAGCCACTAAGTTTCTGGCAACAGCAAGCAGTAAAATAGAGAGGCAGGTTATTGAGGGATCTTTGATTGAAGAGGCTGGGGACACGTGCATCAGCAGCCTTTCTGTCTATTGGAGAAAGAAAGGTCCTTCTTAGAACGGGCGTGGTTCTTGCGTATTAACCACATCTAGACATCCTGGCAAACGTTTATTTTCGCACCTCACCTAATTGTTTTTACTTGCTCTTAGTTATTTTTCTGTGCTTTTTGTTGGCCTTAAGCGGATCGTTTCACCTTTGTATTTTAAAGGCTTTAATTGTGTTTTTAGCGTCTTAAATGTTTCTCCGGTGTTAGTTTTGTGTATGATTTTAACTTTTTGCCGTGTTATTTGTTGGCGTTGGTTATCTTTTTTCGTTTTCGCTTTTAGCCCCCTGACTGTGCCTGTTGGCTATAAAGTTTTCCTTCTTTTTTACTCCTACCCTGATTGTACACCCACTTTTGATCGCCATTTCACATGTCATCGTCGCGTTTCATTTACTCGTTACTGCCCCTGGCACCACCGATGTTAATGGCAGAGGCACAAGCGCGATTCTCTTTTATCTGTGGTCCGTTTATGAGTATACTTTAGTAATGCTTTTGCATGTTACTGTTTGCACGTGTCATGAGTGCCTTTTCACTGTGTAATGATCGCCAGAGTGTGAGGCGCTTTTTCGCAGTTTCCACTGGCTGACAGTGTATCACGTGGTTCATGTGAATGGTATAAATTGGGCTGGTTTTTATGACGCAATAAAAGTTGGTAGTCAGCGCCCGTCCTGTGTTTCGTGTTTCTTCTCGTCCTCGTTCAGTTGCGCAGTGTCAATCTGTGTCGTAGACAGGGTGTAATGCCTGTGATAAAGGAAGCCGCGAACAGAGCACCGTGTTGCTGGGCTACTAGATGAATTTGTTGGCAGTATTCCAGCATTGCAGTAGAAAAATGTCAGCAAAAACTTAACGACAACAATATTCTGTGCTGTCTGAATATGGCGCGATGCTTATTCGTTCAGAAAGAACCGGACTAGTGATGTTTTTCTTTATTTATACTTTAATATTATAGTGAGAAGTCACAACTCCAATTTTAATATTTATTTGCTTTCTAGTAACAGTTTTCACAGTAGGATTGTAGAAAATTTAACTTCTAGTTTGATTGACATTATAAGTTTAGAGTTTGGCCTACGCGTTGTGCCAATAACATGCCTGCTCTTAAGTCTCGTTGAGGCCTAGTATTGCCTTCATACAATACGTCCTTTTAGATCAGTAACTGCTTGGAATGCGGCAGAAATCATGCTAATATATAGTTCAGCTGTCATTGATACAGCCCTTAATGCACATTAGGATTATGCTAACTTCTCAGCCTATATCAGCGGTGCTGTTAAGTTCATGATGCACCATGTAACGTTTTACCTGCTTTCGGGCACTCAGTTTCGATACTATTTCAACAAGTATAACCACGCTCACTCCTCCCTGATCAGACGTCATCTATTCCATGTTTGAAAATGTTTTGGTATATTTCATTCGGTCAGATTGAGAGTTTCTAGTTCACTGATAAAGGTATTCTGGCGTTAACCTTTGTGCTCATTTCATGAAAGTCCCGGTTTAGAATTTGAGAAATATCTTGTTTCATATTTTTTTTTTTGAAATATTCAGTACTCGTAACAACATCTTGCCTTGCATGTCTTTAAGCTTTCGTTTTATATGGTGTCAAAATTTTCGAAAATTTCAAAATATATCAGTTTACATGCATTGCCAGACACGCCGCTTTATCAGTTTGTTTGTGGGTGCAAGACGCGACCAGATTTATCTCGATCGACTGTATCCAGGCGGAGCCAATTTTTACTCGTTCCAGAATATTCTAATAACTTTACAAACTTTATACCTAAAGTTCGCAGTCAGCCTTAAATATAGCGCGACCGACAGCGGCGGGCATTCTGTTCGACGACCGCCCAGCACGTTTGTCGGTTCGCCCCCGACGAGTGATTCAGTCCATTGTTGGCGCAAGTCAGGCCAAATAAAGAGTTTTGTTTACACACCATTTTCGCCGTCCTTCTACTCTCCGGATTGCAGTTACCATTACGTGACAACATTGTTCTGCTGCACTGTTTTAGTTGTGCGTGAGACATTTACGCTTTGGGTTTTGGGAAGCATACTTCTACGCTGGCTTAGTAGTAACCTTAAGTTCTTCAAAAGCAAATTGGGTATTCTTTTTATTGCGGTGAAATTTATTTCCCTCACGTTATACCAGTCCTCCTCATCTAAACTGAGATATGTTCCCTACGGACAGCATATGCTGCGGCCCGAATCCTCTTGCATGCAACTCCTTTCAGTGCTACTTCCTGAGAACGTTTTTCACTTCCGTTTCCTGGTCTAAGCCTCATGGTCCTGTACTCATTGCTCCCTCCTTTGGACAAAAAATTCACTGAATAATTCTGTACATATCAAGCCTGGGGACTCACCGAGGTTGAGAGTTAAAATTATAGGTTAAAACACACGCAAATATAGAAAGCACAGCAGTGCGCACAGGGTTGCAGATGTCGTCCTTGCTAATGCCTTCATGATTATCAGAAGAGACGAAGGTGTGAAGCAGTTAAGGTGCAACGTGCCACAACAATTGGTCAGCGCAGAATGACGTTTCTCAAGACATCATGATAATATGCCGCACCAATGGGGGCAGTCCGTTTAAAACATTCACTATTAGGAGGTATTTCAGGAAACAGATGGCGAAGTAAAACATGACAGCGAATTAGACCAACACAGAAACACACGCAGTAGTAACTGAACGAGTTGCGGGCAGGCAAACCAAGCATGTTATATGGGACAAGGCGTCAAGTCAGAAAAGCATGGAGATCACGAGAAAAAAAAACAATAAAAAAGGCGGGTGGTAGAGAGCTCTGGCTCAAAATCGCAGTCCTGCTAAGGAAACCGTCCGGTTATGTTTTAATAAAAAAGTTCGAAGACGGATTGTTAGGCAACAAAGTACGGATGCCTTTAGCGATAACCAAGCTTCAGCTGGCGCGAGCTATAATAGCCAGATTTTAGCCAATATCCTGCTCCATCCCCATCAGGCAGTGCGTTACAGGCCTGCATTGCGGAACTTTAGCTGCTGTTTCATACGCACAGCATTCCGTCATAAACTGCTTCTTCCGATGCCAACGGATACTGTTCGTGGCAACATGTAGCATATTGTCAGGCATGGTGCTTGTTTTCACGGTATGGCATCCTTCTGTGCGAAAAACAAATGCAGGCTCCTTTAAGAGAAATCTTGTTTTGAGGCGGTTGTCGCAACAGAGCATCATGGAAACAAGGTCACTGACGTTGTGAAAACAATATCCACTCAGTCACTGTCGATGTTCTAGCGGCAGCCGTAGGCACCAGTGGAGCTGCCTCAATATTTTCTTTATTTCTTTGTTCAGCCCCATAAACACTTCGTGATGTTTTGTCAACCAATGGTCGTCTCTGCAAGTTTCAAAACAGTGCCATTCTAACATGAGCTGTTTATCGATCACACTTTATGGCGGCTAGTGGGCCTTTAACACTCAAAATGATTTCTAAATGCGGTAAAGATACATATAATCATATCGCGAACCTCCTTCCACTATGAAACTGAGTAGCATCCTCAACTGTGCTGTATCATTGGTATCAACACTTGAAAGACTTTGAACATAGCCTTTAAATCCTCTATTGTGGTTCATTGTTAAACCATTAAAAATTTAAAATAATTTTTCCTCGCTGCGGCACACAACTCTAAACATAATAACTAAAAATAACAGAAAAAGAGGCGAAATTTAAAGCAAGATGTTGTTGCGATTATGCAGTATCACATAAATTAGGTAACAAAAGACATTGTTGGAATTCTAGTGCATACATCTAAGACCGGGATTTTAATTAAATGAACACAGTGGTTTACGAAAGAATATTTTCTCTGGCCTGAAAACTCTGAATCTGATAGAATAAAAGGTATCAAATACGTTCAAACAAGGAACAGGTGGTATCTTCCAAGGGAGTAGCGAGCGAAGTAAGATAGCGTGAAATAATGCAGAGGGTGAGTGCGCTAAAGCTTCTCCAAGGTTACACGATGTCTTATGAGCTTAACAGCACCACAAATTTGGGCCGAGAAGTTATCATTAAGGGCAATATAAAAGAGAGCTAAAGTAGATCTTGTTAGCATGTTCCAGCGTGGTCCAGACAATTACTGATTTAGAACGGCTTATTCTATAAAGGTGATGCTTGGCCGCCACTAGTGCAAGAAACAGGCATGTTTTTGGCAGAAAGCCTGGACGAAACTTGAAAGCGATATTGTCAATCACACTACAAGTTAAATTTTCTACCAGCCAATGGTAGAAACTGTTACCGGAGAGCAACAATTTATATTAAAATTGGAGTTCCCACGCATCATTACAATAAAAGTTATGAGATCACTGCGGCACCCGCTTTGGAGGAATGCTTAAGCATTGGCGCCTTCTCGCCCCTCTTTGCCTCTCATTACACACGATTCGCTCATTCCACACTTCCGGTTTTTCAAATTTGCCGCCACTGTTGCTCTGGCTCCGCCCTCGTTTTGCACTTTTATGGCTCTAATTAATTAACTAAATATCCCACATGCACCTCATGATTTCCCCTGCGAGATTTTTTGATGATGTATCTAATCCAACCATTCTTATTCTTATTAATGAATTCGTTCGAACGTTATCCTGATGACAAGCTCGTGATGACACGAAACCGCAAACGTAGTCATATAATGCTTACGCATTATTAAATTTTAAATAAACAGAAGTTAGATGGATGGATGAGATCAAGAAACTTGCGAGGACACGGTGGCCGCTGCTGCAAAAAGAAGGGTTAATTGGAAGGACATGGGAGAGACCTTTGCACTGCAGTGGGCGTAGTCAGCCTGATGATAAAGATGAAACAAAAAAATCGCTCGTACCGCTCGTCTCGGACGCATAGGCATCCTCCCAGGACCAGACAGCAGAGAATATTGTACTTCACTGGGTTTCGTCCAGATTTTTCTAATGAAATGCTGGAATACTACCAGCAAATCCTTCTAGGAGCTCAGAAGTTATGTATTCTATTCGCTGCTCTCCTTACGAAAGGCATTACAGTTTGGCTTAACTGTCCTAATTTGATACTTATGCCTCTATGATTTTAAACTCCCTACTTTCGTTCCGCGTGCCACTGTGATACAAACGTCTCAGTAACGCGTCGCTAGAAGGGCTACCTTCCAGAGGACGTGGCTCCATTATTTCAGTACCATTATTTTTTTATAAAAATCGCCTTTTATACACAAGAGAAATCTGCATTTGGAAGCCTGTGAGGGTGATAGCGAACACAAAGTTCTTTAAAAGCCCATGGGTATTTTTGTTCCCGCAAGGCAGCGAAAGCAATGTTTCACAAATAGCGGCTAGACTGCAAACCTGGCAGTTCCTGAGAGCTCCTACGCGCCCCAGGACCGTTATTAAGCTGATTTAAACTTTGAGGTGCAAAAGCAATCAATGAGATTATATCATGATTTGTTATTCCAGATCATATTTCGCAGCCACTTCTCCATTGTTTGGGCAAGCATTCTTGAACGTTAAAATGCATGGTTGTTTTAAAGGAGAAAGCCTTTATAAGCTCATCGTTGTGGACAGGACTTGTGCTTCTTAAGAAACTGTCCGCTTCAACGGTCAGTTAGATTCGTGATGTCATGAAAACTGAAATAAATGAAATAAACAAAATAACAAAACAGAAATTAAAAACGAAAGAAAATAAACAGAAAAATAAAGAAAGAAGTGGAAAGAAAATAGAAAGGAAACGAAAAATAATAAAGAAAACGAAAAATTAACACAAGTAAAAATAAAAACAGCGTGTGCTGGCGTCATGGAAAAAAACGCCATTCTAGAAAGTTCCAAGTTTTCGCATTCGTGCACGTAAGCAGACGTAAGTGCCCTCAGAACAATTTTTTTGAGAGGACGTTAGAGAGCAACATTCGTGATGGCGTTCGTGATTTACGTTCCTAAATAACTAAACCTAAGAATCATAATAATAAAATTCTCATTTATTTGGGTTCTTTCTCTTAGAAATGGTAGATATGGTAGCTTGACAAATTCTGACTTGTGCAGCGAACATTTAATCAGCGCAGCTAAAGAAGCATGGTGTGCATGTAGACGGTGTATGCTGCCCTTGACACTTTTCAACGAAACGGAACAAAGCTGTGCAAGTTTCGTTGACATGTCAAACACGATGTTAGTGAGTGATATCGGGAAAAAAATAAATGCGAAGAGCACGGTGGCTACGCGTCCAGCAGGTCTTACTTCTTTTCATTGCGCTTGTAGCTGCACTGCAAAAAAATAAGCGAGAAGCATCCACTACGCAAACAGGGGCCGTTCGTAGGCACCATGCTGTTGGAATTTTTTGTTATCACACTTGTACATCACGGAAGAGGTTACTTGAAAACAATGTGTAGCAGGCATATGGGTAAATGGGCAAAACAAGTCGTCATCCATCGTACGATGTTTGAGAGCGCTGTAGTTGCCGGGCTTTCGTAACGACAAAAATTGCCATCGCAGAGCATCTTGAAAAGGTCCTGACCTCAGTCTTTCTATCACAGTGCTGTGTGTCTCACGACTGTTGCTACGCTTCGTGGCATCGATAAGATATGTTTACTGTTGCGCTAGGAAAAGAAAAACGCCTTAACATAAGCAAGGAAAAATCACGCAATCAGGGATATACGAGCAAAACTTCCCCTGCGATATTTGAAATATTTGAATCTAGAAAAAAAAAAAGCTAGTGGTGTAACCTGCATGCCGGAGCGAATACTGGTGGCAAATATTCCCTGCAATTTTTTTGTTTTCTATCTAGTGAGAATCGCAGTCAGAACTGTGCAGTGCGGTTCTTATCAGAGACCAAGTAACATTCATGCCGGTCGCAGTGAAAGCCGTTCAACCGTTTTTGGAAAAAATTTTATTTAAATCTCCCCTTCTCAAAGAATTGTAGATTCTATCTACTTTACGATTTTGCAGGGCATACTTAAATATGAGAACTGTTGAAAACAATGAGCTTGGTTGCTTCCATAGGGCGAGAAGGAGGAATGTTCAAAGGGATCGCATCATCAAGAAAGCAGATAACACGCAATAGTCGCCTTAGAATGGGCCATTTTTTGCTAGCATGGCGTGTGCGTTAGTGGCTATGTCTGCCATTTCCAAATGGTAACAGTACCGAAAGGAACTGAAGACTGTCGTTAAAATTGTTTGCGAGAGACTCGACAAATGCTTTCCCAGTGGTTTGTGCTTAATATTTCTTCCAGTTTTGAAAAAAATAAAAACTAAAGAAACAATTGGGCACTGTCATTTAGGAGAATATGAACGTTACAAATGTATGATAAACTCTAGAACGACGGCAGACTGGGCGAGTAGGTGTTCCATTGTGACAAGAAAATTCAAACAACGCTAGACAACAGGACTAGAAATAGGAGGAGACAAACACGGCGCTGAACTTACAACTGATTTCAGAGGAAGCAGGAAGGCTTTAAAAGGAATACTGCCTGCAAGGTAAATCACGTCAATAAGTTCATCAGTTGCAAGTAGTGCGTTGTTTACCAAATTCCTTTATAATGCGGCGTTACTTAAATACGCCAGACAGGCCGTTGCATTAATATCGGACTCATGCTGCATGCCAATTCAATGGACAAAAAAGAAACGAACCTGGCAAAGCATTGCAGTGTGTGTAAATGTGTTCCTTTCGTTGACGACACAGAATTGTTATATTTTCATAGTGACAAGCCTACTAGAGAAGTCGCCGAAGCATTCCATACCATCCGGAAATCTAATAGTTGCGTTAGCAAAACTTCTGTAACTTTGTCTGCGAAAGAAAGGACATTGCTGCACAAAAGGTAGATTGGAAGGCAGTTACATCACGTGTGTATGTTGGCATTTTGGATTTTTTTATCTCATCTTCGATGTATGACCGTGCGCATGTGCGTACAGTTTTGTACGTATAAATTGACTTCTTCAAATAAATCAGATCTGTGTTCAGAGCCGTGTTTGTCTCCTCCTCTTTCTGGTCCTGTTGTCTAGCGCTGTTTGAATTTTCTTGTTACAAACGTATGAGGTCGGATTTTTAGTTTTTACAGCACAACTCCAACATTGAACAATGACCGTTTTGACGGCTTGAAGCCCTTCGTCTCCTGAAGGTGCGTAGGGAAATTGTTGACCGCAAAACATCCCATACTGCTTTCTGCGGGCCGCCTCCCACAAAAAGGTTTTTTTTTTTTCCGCAGACCGGCTGATTTGCTGTTTCGCAAAGTGACAGGTCTAGGTGCTGTTTTTCCTGTTTCGCAGAAGACAACAGCCAATGGGAGGTAACCGTGACATCAGAGGACACATCTGCCGCCGGCCGCAGCGATGGGAGAACGGCGAGAAAACAACGTACGAGCATGTGTGCAATCTCCTCCACGCTCGCCCACGTGATTGAAGCACGAGCAAGGTCAGTTGATATTGGTCGTGGAGGAAGGGCGAAGACAATTAGAGGGCCCTGTTGCGTTAACCTGTTGCAATTCAGCGTGACAGATGGGAGAGGAAAAGAGAAAAGACACAAAGAGGACTAGTTACCGAAAAACGGCCTTTAACAAGGTGAATACACCGGGAAACTGGTGTGAATCGAACATATTGTTAGCACCGATCAAATATCACCAGAAGAAGGAGTACACGGGATTGTACGCGTGTACTTCCGGTTCTGCTGATCCCGTGTGTTCGCTGGTAGCAGTATGTTGCTGAAATGACATTAGCAGGCGGCAATGGTCATGCCTTCTTGCTTCGCGCTTGCCTCTGGTGTCGCAAGAGTATGGCGCGGGTGTGAGCAGGGCAGGTAATGCGAAGGCAACACAACCGCTGGTCCTTAGGGGAACGGAGTGGATTCCAAGAGAAGGCAAGCGTAGCAGGGTGCGGCAGAAGGTTAGGTGGGCAAAGAGATTACGATGTTTGCAAACCGCAAACATCTTGCCGCCGCTATGGCCGCAGCGCAGATTGCTGTCGCAGCTGGCGCAGGGCATGGTTAATAGGAGAGATACGGGAGAGGCTTTTGCCATGTTGAGGGGGTAGTCAGGCTGATGATGATGATTATGATGATGATGATGATGATGACGACGACGACGGTAGTACGAATGTCCGCTCGCGCACGCTTTTGCAGACATCGACGGCCTTGATCCTATCACATACTGTTCCACTACGCATCACCATCTATATTAAGTATTGACCTGAATAAGTGTTCATCTAAAGTGATTTAATGCTGTGTGCTGTAAGGGGCTCGTACAGAGCCTGCACTCTGGCACTAGAAGGACGTTTCTGGGTGGTGCTGAGGTATCACTGCCAGATCCCGATCCAAAGAGAGCAGTTACATTTTACATGAGCTTCCTTGTTGTCTTCAGCGAAATTGCTTTTCTACGTTAGTGTGCTGCGACGTCACTGCGACGCTAGGTTCTCCACCGAATGAGACCTTTAATGCGACCGTATTGAAAACTAACGCTGACGAGATCATCGTTATTTGACCAAGCCTTCATCCTTCTCTCCCATAGTCGTAAACTTTTAGTCTCCTACAGGCCTGCGTGCATTCCTCAGCACCGGAGGGTAAACTGTCTTGTGGCGACCTGCTGGGCGCCTAATTATCTGCCTTAATAAAATATGTTTGATGTAAATTCGACTCTTTTTCGGCGCTCAGTGCCACAGCGTGAATTAACATATGCGCAGATGCCTGAACTTGCCAAAGTGGACGCGTTCTTTACATGCAAGGATTATTTTTTGAGAGTGTAAACGCTATTGGAGCGAAATAAATGTAGAACAGTCATACACACGTCCATATTTAAATCAACAATCATAACGGTTGAAAAAGCAGATGTGGCATCTAGGTTCAATTAAGCCAAAAACTTCAACTTGGTCAAGTGAGAACTTTTTTTTCTCTGAAAAATTATATCAGATATAAAGATAAATATCCGCCCGATTAAAAACCTAGCGCCACGACACGTGCCAACTCAACCATTCGGATTCCTTGAGTGGCAAACGCCAGGCGCCTCATTAAACCTCTTTCTTTTTTTTCTGCAGTGCTTTCTGGGCGCCGATACTCCGCTTTACCTGCTGCTCGCCCGCCTCCCCTCTGCCTCTGATCACAGCCATGCTCCAGTTCAGATATGACCGATGGTCCCCGCGTACCCAAATCACAAAGACGGTGGCCAGTCTGCGGCTGGCCTCCAGATGTACCTATATATCTTTTAGCAGACGCACCGCAACTTGATGAAATAGAAGAAAACCTCTTCGAGAGTGTCCACGACGCCGAAAATGATGCCAAGATGGAGTTCGCGATTGGATGTGGCCTCAAGCTCAGTTTTGTGAAGACCTGCATTAGTCCGGCTAAACAGTTTGCATCACTAACCGTGTTTGCCACCCCAGTACTGATTACCGATGAGAGCTAGCACACAAGTCAAATAGCGCGCATAGACAGCCTCCACACACCCCAAGATTTCCTTAAATGACTGGATTTGCTGCCATACCGTGATCTCCGCTACCAGTCTCCTTCGAAGACCTCTCAACTGGACAATGAATTGGCATTGAAAAGCAGCTCCCTGCTGATGCCGAAAACTTCAACATGGTAACGACTTATCGTCAGACGGTGGCTCTTTGGCCTAGCCGATTAGTCAAGGTAAGATACTTTCTGGGATAAAGTGCATCCACAAGACTAATTAAATCCACTTGTACTGACCCTAGAGGGGCTATTAATATTCACGATATTGCTGATAGACACTTTGTTGCGTTATGTATTGCCATACTCTTGTGGCACCCTGTAACGGGCAAAGACGAACATTTGTGGAAATAATCTCTCTGCTGAGGTTTATTTTCGAAGATACACGTGGCGCCAGAAAGCTGGAGGAGCCTAATATAATTGGAATAACGAAATTTCTGAATATGATTATATCAAAATGTGCTCTGAAGACACTGCTGTCATAGACAATAATTAACGCATTCACCATCTGGAAAAACAATTCCTGATTTATTTTAAGTAGAATCTCGGAATCGCCTGAACTTAAACGACAAAGCACAGGTTAATGTGTTATTGATTGTCAAAGTGGAATAGTTACGCGATAAACTGAATTGCCTGTTTATCACTCCTTTTCGGCTGGTTGGGAAATTTTCTACATCTGTAAAGAGACACCGAGGGTTAGAGGACTGATCCATAAAGCGCTCAGATCACAATAGCAGCCCTTCCAGGGATGTGCAAGCAGGCAAAGAAATGGACGAAAGCAGTAGGCATTAGTGGAACTGAATAAAAAAAAAGTAATACGAAATGCTGCAAGGAGCCCCATTTGTACCTGCTGCCGCTTTTACGTACATCGACGATGACTGAGTGGTTGATTGATTAAAAATGCCAGTGTGTTCGTTCTGAGCCTTCGCTGAGGAAACTTCCCCTTTAAGGAAGATATATCGTTAAAAAAATTCTTCACTCATTTTGTTCTCAGTATGGTGGCTAAATCTACACAACAACAACAATGCCTGATATTTTGCTCCATGCGTCATGAAGAGCGTGGGGTAGCATCGCGACCAGTATCCCGTGGCGGGAGAAGCCGCAAATAATTCAGTTGCTAACGTTCTGTGCCCTAAGTGTGCTGCAAGCTGCCAGCTGTTGACGTCGTAGGATGCTGTTTACACGGCGTTTATTTCAGTTCCTGAAGTTTATTTATCAGTACTGGTACATAGTTGCCGGAAAACTTACTTTTGATATATTTGATTTGAAGAACGTTAGAAAGCGTTCTCCTTTGTGGTAATGCTATTTTGATGTACAGCTTATGTAGTGGAGCCAGTTTTTTCGTCTATTAAAATCATTGTCTTTCCTTTAATGCACCGTAAATAGAGATCGTAGGAGCGCTTAGCGGCTCCATGATCTCATTTTGCTCTCTCTCGAAGTGATTTTGCAAAAGCCATGAAATTTCTTCTGAAGGTAAAAGTCGCTACGAAGAGGTAGCGCTTTGGTAATTTAGCTCCTGGCCTCTAATGGACATGCGACTCGCTGCAATCAAAACTACAATACGTGCATTGCGCCGCAGAGCTTCTCTATTCTAAAAAAATCTAAGCTTCATCACGCAGCAGTACAACATCAATCTCCTGGCGCATTCTTGCATCAGGACACTTGCTTGCCCATCAGATAACCCTCACGTAGGTTCCTAGACATGCCTAAATCTCCGGTACTCCTCGCGTTCGTGCGCTAGCCCGACAACTGTCACCCTGGTCATCAAAAGATTGAACACCCAAACCAAAATAGGAAAGCTCGCGGGCTCTGCTTCCATGACAGCAAAGCAAAGCACCACTTATTACAAGAGCAGCTGCTTCACCCTCCAACCACTTCTCCGTACACTCGATTCAAGGTGCAGTTGCAAAGTGGCGGCAACTTCAGGTGAAGTTGGATAAAGAAGAATGATTGAGAACAGTGGCTTGGCAAATTAGGAGGCGCTGAAGACGGTTAGACAGGGAACGAAAAAAGACTCACTAAAACTCAAGAAAGTAAACTCACAAAAAACGTTCAACTCAATCCTCCATCCGGCCTCTCCCACTGCGATGCTACGCCGTTGTGCCGCCTGTGGCTGGGAGTGGCGATTACAAATGCTTACTGGCACCTAATCGCTTTGACAGACTCTCCTGCATGTGAGAACTGCGGGTACGACGAGACAATTGAGCACCTAATTTGTGACTGCCCTCGGCAGGAACTTTAGCGTGTCCTCCTGACTACAACGCTCCGCCGCTTAGATCTTCGGCCTCTTACAGAGACCCAGATTCTGGGTACTTGGACTAAACCTTAATCGCAGAGAACAGCAGCAAAAGCGCTTTTCACGTTTACGAAGAACTCAGGACTGAGTTCAAGGTTATAAACTTTAAGTGTGTGTCCCGTGCACTCTGTTAACAATAACCCACGGACACATGAAAAAGTGATCTCCCTTTCCTCTCTACCCTTTCTGTATCTCCCTCCATTCCCCTTCCCAAGTGTAGGGTAGCTTTGTTAGCAAAAGTTCGCACAATGAATAAGCTTTGACCAAAGCGCATGAATGTCACCAAGCTATAGCGCCCGTGATTTTTTTCGATGAATTTAGTGTATTCATTCACAAAACCATACTCACTATGTCTGATTAACAACGAGTAAATAAATTTCTTTTGAGAACACCATCTGAATCAATGCAATTAACTTCATTGATGTTCTAAATACAATAAAACGGACAGGGTAACAATAAGCGGTAAGGAATTTAGAGAGATACGAAATTCTAGAGGACTGTTTTATATGCGATGTCAGTGCACGTTTAAAACCCCAGGTGGTCAAAATTTCCGGAGTCCCTCACTACGGCGTCCCTCATCGCCTGAGTCACTCTGTGACGTTAAACCGCCACAAACCATAAACCATGAATCAGAAAAACCTCACATGTATTGTGTACTGTACCTTCATTTTATAAGTTGTGCAGCAAGAGCATTTGAAGTTTGAAATTTACTAATGTGAAACTCATGCACATAAGCGGATATGTTCTCTCTTCGAGAATATTGGAGCAAATGCCAACCGTAAATGGCATGCTCTCAAGAACCAGCGCTACCCTGAATGCACTTTTGAGAATACCATTTTAGATGGCGCGACAGAATAAATGTTGTTACGACTTGCTTCAAAACACCTGACAGAGCATAGTTAATCAATAAAAGGTTTATCTTCACGTAAACTCCTGAAAATACCGGAACTTCGAGGGACTGTGAGAAACACTTTCAACAGAATCGAACAGAGCAGGCAGCTTTCCAAAATCTTCACAACTGCTTCCAGTTTAACCTACAGGCGTTCGAAAGCTCCACAAAATAGTTTAGCGCACTCTAGTACACACGAAAAATTACCTCCACAGGTTTCCTGTGCAGAAGTGACAACTTGACAAGCCGGCACCGCGCACATCCGGGCACACAGCACTGGATGAAAGTTTGCATTAGAGTTTTACCAACTCTGTTCATAATAAGCGTGCGCTCATATTCTGTAAACGGTGTGCACAGGAGTGCAGCAGGCTGACATTCCATCACATTGGATGTGTACAATAGCCACAGCAACACCGATTACATTGCTTCTACCGAAACCGTCTCTCAATATATGCCAAATAAAAAAAGGAAGATTTGATGATTCCGAAATGCACTCGAATGGCACCGGCACATAGAGGCATACGAACCGTGTTGAAGGCGTGGAAATAGAATAGGAGCTTTGGTTTATTACCAACTATCCATTGTTTGTCCACGTATTCATTCATAGACACTGAAGTATTCATAACCGCCAAAAAGGTTAGCCTTATGTCTTCCCAGCCACCTTTAGAACAGAATGCTCCCATTTGAGCCCATGCCGCGAGCTCCTGAGAAAGAACAAAGAAAGCACGAAACATTTTCCGCCTGTCGTTTTGTAAACACTAGTCCCATGGCAGCACACCTGCCGTAAAAAGTCACGTTCCAGCAAGGTGTGTAGCGAGCTTTTTAAATGGGGCGTGAAAACAGCGTCATTGGATACCATGATCTATTTTCTCTTTCTCTTCACTGCCCATGTTTTCGTTTCATTGCTTTTTGGTCTGCGGTATGCTCAATGTTGGCTGCAATGCGAAATAAAGATGCGCCGGTATAAAATACCTGGGGCGTTTTGTCACTTCCTCGTCCTTCAATTTCAAGGAGTCTAAACAAACGATGTTGCAAAGGCTGTAACACCGAACAGTCTCAGTTCAAATTCAAGCACACCATTTGCTGTGCATGTTAAGAGGTTTAATAACGGATACATAAAACGAGGATATATGCATTATACATTCAAAAGTGTTTGAAACAGCTGTCAGAATACATGTAATGCGCTGAATGCTAGGTAAAGCGGCTGAATATCGTAAAACAAAAGGCAGAAGTGTTTTCTGATGGAACTGGGACATTTTTATTAAACAATATGCAAAATTCATTATTACAGCGCAAAGACGGCACAGAACAAGAAGGGGACACAACAGCGCTGTTGTGTCCCCTTCTTGTTCTGTGCCGTCTTTGCGCTGTAATAATGAATGTAGGTAACCAACTCGCCCAAAATGTTGTATTATAGAATATGCAAAATACCCAATATTCGTTTGTTTGTTTGTTTGTTTGTTTGTTTGTTTGTTTGTTTGTAGTGTTAGGTTTAATAACGCATAAGCAACTAAGGCTATCTTGCCCCAAGTTCAAGGTGCAAGGAATTGTTTCTGCAGATTTTTGCAAAGATAAAAATTATGGCGGTGTAGAAAGCTTGAAAGCGTATTTCCGTCTACTTAGTATTCACCGCAAAAACAAGATTTATAGTTGGCTAACAATAAATGCTGTTAAGTAAGGTCGGGTAACCTCATCACCCGTCTTTGGCTGGGCCAAGACTGGGGGCCCCTAACCAATCAAATAAAACAACATCAGCCCTTTTCTCCGGAATGAGAAAGTGGTTGAGGTGACCTAGAATACAAACAGACCGGTGGGTAAAAAATTTTAGTGTCTCTTGAGAAATTCGGTTTCTTTGCGAAAGCTAAAAACATATGATATATCAATAATTGCATCATCTCCTAAAGCAGTGAAGGATGAAAAAGAATGCATGCGGTTCTCGGTAGCCACGTTGATGCGGAGGGAGTGTGGATCGAGCCCCGGTTGGCCCCGCATAGAGAACCCACTGGCAGGTCAGAAAAGGGTGATGTGGCTCTGCATCATTGAGCTCACGAGTTAGCTTGTACCATGGCGAACCTATGAAAACTTCATCTGCGAGGTCTCCAAACTCTTATATCAAAAGAAACACAGTAAGAAGATATTTTTAGCTCATCCTTTTTATTTACTTGCAGTGTCTGCATAAAATGAATTTAAAAAAACGTAAATTATGGTCTGCACAACCGTCCGATCACAGCACCAATTTACATTCAGTGATGTTGCATACGGCAAGTCGCCACGGCTTCTTGGTTCAGCCCAGCACGAAGCGCGCATTGTACAGCGAGTGGGTGCATGCTAGAAATTTTTCTCTACGTTCCCTTTTCCTCCAGATAAATGTAAAACGCGGTGTTGTGCGAACAAGCAAGCTGCTTCTTATTTACCATCGGCCATCGATGGCTGTAGAGGCCACCTGCTGTCGCTGAAAAGCCATGCGTGGTTGCGTACAATATTTTCTTCAAGTACACCTCCGGCCTTTACAAAGCAATAAAGTGCCTGAACTAAATTGTTCGTATTTGCTGAAGCCAATTGGGTAAATAAAGCAGCTTTGATATTACTCCTTTAAAGTGGAATCCGATGCGCAACCAAACTTGTAGTTGAATGTTTCTTCTGGCCCATTGGTCGTGTTCTTATTCTCGGCAAAGAGCAAAAACGCCACTGGATGTTTCGCTGCGGCAGCCGCTACGCTGTGACATCCTGCCGCCGCTCAAATTCGCAACAGAACCGATATCTGCTTCCGGTGTTTTGATCAATCACGTGTGACCGCTGCGGCAGATTATGACACTTGTTATTATGACACAAACTCGGAGTACACCCCCAGGTGTTGTCAAAAGCGGACTGGTGTATGGTGAGCAGTTGCCATTTATTGTTCGAACCTGCTCCCACATTTTTTTTAGATATGATTTGACTCTTTATGGATGACACGTAGCTCTGCCATGAGGCTTTCTCGGCCCAACGATGGACGTACCGAGCTTTAGCTCTTGACTTTTTAAAACTTACTGGGTTCTCATGTGTGGGGTACCGACGAAAAATACCCCAAGCTCTATTCAATCGTTTTTTCGCATTCTTGCAATCTTGTGTCAACCAAACTTTGTGATTTTGCCGTCCCATTCCCGAAGACTTAGGAATAGCCAAGTGTGCGGCAGTTAAGATGCAATCAGTGAATTTTTTGGGTATCTCACCGATGCCAATATTTGTTAAACTATTTTTTCTAAATTGGCTTTTCATCTAAAAAGTTGCCAGTCACCTAAAGGAAGCTTTCAGTGACGCCGTTTGGACGGAATAACTGTTGGCGAGGATGACAGGCTTATTATTACAGGGAAATGATCATTTTCATAAAACACTCCAGTTAAAATCGCTACAAACCGGCGGTGAACTAAACGACAAATGTAAAACACTCATTTTCCCCAAGGTTGGGGAATAGTATATGGGTTTACCCGAGCTTAACAGACCGACAATAGTGGTTAGAATAAAATCCTCTATAAGCTGCCCTCTAGCGTCAGTTTTCCCGCTTCCCAAAAAACAAGAACGTGCATTAAAGTCTCCAACTACAAAGATGTGGCTCTGGTAGCTGCTCTAAAAGAACCTCTAAGCCATGGAATGTTACCTTCAGCTGTGGCTCAATATATACAGAGCACACTTATTATTTTGTGACAGAGTGGCTGCTGCAGCTTCAAGTCCAGTTTTTAGATTTAGCTCACGAGCCGGGACACCGTTTTTCACTATGATGTCGACACCTCCTGACAGCCCGCTCGCCTGCTCTCGGTCGCGACAGAAAACAGTATAATTCATAAGAAAATTATTTTTTGACGAAATAAATTTTTCTTTTGTAGACACAAAGGGTCAAGAGCGTCCTCTGCAAGGATATCTTTTATGTCGCTGTAGTTGTTCAGAAGTCCTCTACAGTTGCATTGAATAGTTTGCCATCGCTTTGGCAGCATCCGGCTCCTCCTCCAAATATATAATCACCAACTCGCGAGGGGCTTGTTGAAACGGCGAGCAAGGGTGGGCTACTTCCCTGGCTTATCGCATCTACCAAAATTGTAACCGAGACTCAGATCCTGCGCACCGATCTCTCTTTTGGGCACCAGGTCACCAAAGCCTACACGGAAACAAAGTAGCCGACGCCGCCACCCGCGCGCTCTCTCTCCGGGCATTTCCCACGGGACCCGACGCTGACCAGGACATCGAATTCAATACGGCTTACACTTGTAAGGAAATATGCGGTTATTACAAATCCACGCACCAAACCATTCCCACCCCATGCAAAAGGCTGGGGAAGGCCAACGAGCGGGTACCCTGCGCCAGCTCACTAACACGATGCTGTGCGCGGCAACTCTAAAGCATTTCAATCCTCAATTCGACGGGCGGCGCTCACACTGTGGGGAGATGTCTGACACCTACCACATGGTATGGGCCTGCCAGCAGAACCCATCCCTACCGCCTATCCGAAACCTCACCCTAGAGGACTTGGAGACGACCATGTCCGGCTGCTGAACGCTCGAGGCCCAAAGGGCTTTAACGCAGCGCGCCCGGGCTGCGGCAATCGTGAGTGGGTACCTTACTAGGCATCCCACCTAGTGGTTGTAAGGGCGTGACCCTTCAGGTCACGGCCCCCAACACATCTCTCTATCATTAATAAATGTTTTCACCACTACCACCAACGAATTATGAAAACCATCATAATTTTGTCTTTCCATGGGGTGAAAAACTAGATCAAATTGTTTGCGGCCCCGTGACTCCGAGCCTGTCTTTTTTTGACCAACCCAGAAAGCTCCGCCGACGCCGTGCCCATTGCATGGCCGTCCAGCGCCTCTGCAGAGGCGCTGGACGACCGTGCAGAGGGCACGTGGACGTTAGAGTTATACCTCGACGTGTGGAAGGAGATCTTGAGGGCCACCGACCGTGGGGTCTGAGAGGCCTCTTTTTAGGTTGGCGGTGTAGTGTTACCTACTATACCTGGGGACGCGGATGGCCCCGTCTCAGGCTCACTGCGAGTAGCCTGGGCAGGTGCCGAAGCCTGGTGAGCCGCGCCCACGCACCACATCGGCGATGTTTTCGCCGTGAAGGAGATTGTGCTTGTTGGTGCGCATCACCTTCTTGCTTCTTTGAAACAAAGTTTTCAGTAGTTTTGAGTGTAATTATTCATTTTTCTTTCTTCCAGGGCGGACACGCCCTGTAGTATGCAGCATAGTCTCCTTCACAGTTTGCTCAGCGTGGGGCGCCGTCGCAGCCATCAGAAGAGGGATCTTGTGAAGCACATTTCGCGAAAGTTTTGCGACCGCGGCAATTCTGTGAACAGTGCCCGAACCTCTGGCAGTTAAAGCGTCGTCGAGGGCAAGGAAGGTAGAATCTCACAATAATTCTGATATAACCCACTTCGATTGAGTCTGGGAGAGTACTATGTGTCAGTGTCAAGACTATGTGCTTTGTGTGGGTTTCTTGGCACTATTTTCGTATTTTGATGATGTGGACATCGACGATGTTTTTTTTTATTCAGCAAGCCCTTCTTTGACTTCTTGTTCAGTAAGGTGGAGGCAATTATTTTCTGAAATTACTCCACGTAGTGTGTTGAGGGATCAATGGGCAGTTATGGAGACAGGTATGTTACCCATGGACATAAGATTGGAGAGACTTGAGTGTTGGATGTCGTCTCGGAATTCGAGCAAGAGGTCTGCACTGCCCACTTTTGTAACCTTGTAGTATAAGCCCAAGGAACCGGTCAGGACCTTATATGCCTAAGCGTATAAGGTCCTGCCCGTCTCGCTCTTGTGAGCCATGTTTTTCTGGTGCGCGAATTCTATCAAAAAGCAAAGACACAAAAGCCAGAAAATTAGTCGAAGCTTTTCTTATATGCAAAGAAAGGAAGCATGTGCATCAGCGACACTTCCATATCTTTGTATAAGGCAAAGAACAATTTTTTCACTCGTTCGCTATCATCTCAACTTTGAAGATGATAGCATTCCTTTCGTGTACAATGGTATATATTTGTCCGTGTTGCCTTCAAATAAATCAGTTGTGAGTGGCGCTCCGTCCCGTCTATCTACCTTGTGTTGTGCCTATTTTCGCGCCTGTAACCAAAAAGATAAGCAGCTGCGTGCGTCATAAACATAGAAGCTTTCTTTAGTTGCTTTGATTTTTTTTTTGTCTCTGGAGGGAGCTAATGCCTTCACTGCATAAAAACGCTGGCGGCATTCCCCTAGAATAAATCATACAGGAGGCAGGAAAATCCAAGAATTTCAAAGGGAAACAAAACCATAATAACAGTTCCCAGTAACCTGCCTAGTGCGAACCAAGTGTACTGCAGCGCTTCGCTGAAATCGGCGAATACGTGACTGCAGACGTTGATAGAAAGCCAGCTAAAAGAAAGGCATTCGTTAGTCAAATAACTGCACCTGCGAATTTCATTTAAAAAGCAGCAGTGGCCCAATTCACTGCAATACGAGTAATCAAAGCTGTATGTTTCGCCCATTCTTGTTGTTCGGTTAAGTTTTTCTTGGGTTCTGACTGCATTCCGGCACGGTGACACTTAGTCTTCACAGTCGCAAAGGCTCCAGATTCTTTGATACAATGTGCGGGTGTTCGCAAAACTGGGGACAAATGCAACGATGCTTAAGAAAGCTTTACATAAAACTTTATTCAGGGTACGCGTCGCTCATTACTCTCGCCAAGAGCAAGACGACAATGCTAACCCGCCAATGAGGAAGAAACTGCTTGGACTGCATCAGTTCGCCGTTAGCGCGCACTAGAACTCGGGGGTGCCTCTTGAGGCGCGCTGTTATGTCTAGCGAATACACTATCTTACGACTAGGTTGCAGTTCGCAGCGCTTGTAGTGTCCCAGTAGACAAAGGCTCATTGGTTGCAGGTGCTGGACTTGAGTTGAAGATTGTGAATTTGGAGATTCACAATCGCATGATCACTACTGTAGGCATTTTGTAAAGCTTAAATCCCCGCCTTCCTCCACCCATTGTTCGGGAAGAATTTCCAGGAGATCTTGGAGCGTTTTTGAAAGGGGGTCAATGACGCTGCCCATTCTGTCATTACTGAAAACTGCTAATCCTTTCGTAAAGTAACCACGCCGCGTTCAGGACTATTGCTTGCTTTGCTCCGTGAGCTTCGAGCCCATTCACTCTTCTGCCGTTTGCACATAGCGGATACTGCAGTGCGATGCGCAACTATACAATTCACTGCGTCGCCAAGGACAATCACGTTCTCTCCAACACTGGTGCACTGGCTCCCATGTCCGCTTCCTCTTTTTCCGACTCCGCTCCTCTGAGGCCTTCTGCCGTCGTCCTCCCTCACTGACACCTTTTCCATAGATCCATGTGCACCATGCTGGCACAGAATTCCCCGTCTCGGATCTTCGATCTTCTGCATTAACACTGCGACACGAAAATTATGTAGATAATTTTTAACCTGTTCCACTAATTTCTACCTTGTGCTCTCCACAAATGCCGTCATCACCGCAATTAAGCCGAGCCACGTAACCTCCGAAGAGATATGCTTGAAAAGGTATCACCCCTCTTGTGATCGCGACCTCTTCATGACTCGCTTCCGGCAGATTTTTGCTATGCTCAAGACTTTCCGCTATTTCTTCGACCGCCAGAAAAGTTCTTTGGGCCATGCGACCGCTACCGCCCACCCCATCGACAACTGTACTCATTCTCCTGTCATCCAATGCCCCTACTTTGTGCAGCCTTCAGAGAGCAGCATCATTACTGATATCCTTGGCGACATGCTGCAGTGCAGCATTATTCAAAGCTCTTTCAGTCCGTGCTTATCCCCCGTCGTACTCTCCGAAAACAAAGATGCTTGAACTCGATTTCGTGGTTATCGCCTGCTGATGAAAAGTATCCACGAACTCTTGTACCCATGCACTACCTTGTATTGAACATGTTCTTGACTGTTTTCAAGAAGCAGATTTCAATTTTTTGCCCTGGATCCGAGATACAGCTAGGTGCAAGTGCCTATGGCCGAGTCTGGACGTCTTAGTGTGGTGCCTGTGCATTTCCCTTTTTGTTCCGTAGCATTTAATGACCTGTAATTGAATTTGTCTTACGAACCCACGCCGAATGAACGACATTAACTTCCTTGCAGTCCCAAATAGAGTAAAAAGGGCACTCTAAAAGTAGGCGATTAAAAAACCTCACATGTACGAAACTCAATCTTATTTTATAAGTTTCGTATCTGCTACATGGTTATACTTTGCGCTTTATAATCCAATAGAGATAAGGTTAAGTGAAAATTATTGCCTTTCCAGCATTTTGGTGCAAATCCCAACTCTGTGCGCTTTTTTCAAAATAATAGCGCAACCAAGAAATTTTTTTTTCGCTACGCCGATAAGAAGGCTGTAATAATAAATTAATAAAACTCTATTGAAGAATTCTACTTATTACATCCAACACAATAGAATGTTTGACTTAGGCCGACCTTCCAAAGGCGCCCGAATGTATGGGCAACGCTTTCGATAAACTCAACAGCATTCACCATAGTAACCAGCTTTCCCGGATATTCACATCTCTACAGTTTAACCTAAAGGCGTTGCAAAATTCCACGAAACTGCCTTTTTCAGTCTTAAACACCTAAAACAAGCATCCACAGTTTCCTGTAGGTAAAGATATTGCTGCTCCGGGCATATCAGAGCAATATCGCCGGATAAAGGCACATTAATATTAAAGAAAGACGTATTTCTGATAACTTGAACTGATATTCTAGAAGAAATATTCACAATTTGTACACTGGTCGCTTCATAACTTCCCTCATGAATTTACAACCGAATGTTGTGAAGTATCCTATGCCGCTAACCCTCAAAGCTATAAGAGCAATTGCCGAAGATCTACATACTCCCGACTTTTCGACTGAAAACAACTAATATGGCATCTCATATCCGTCTCCAAAGACGCCTTCAAGAAATTTGCGGAGCCGTCTTTTACAGCTCACTGAAACAAATGCCAATCGAGATTACACTGAACGTTCTTCCTATTCATTTATTTTTTATTTCTCTCAATTTTTGGCCTTGGTTGGTTCACCGCTGACTACCACGCGAAATGAAGCTCTCATGAGTTACATTCTTGTTGTTGGTTTGTGGGATGATCGTCCTTAAATTTCAAGGACTTTAAGTATCTGAGATCATAATGAGACGCATAAAAGTGAGGAATAACTTCTCTCTTCCGTTTAGCAGACAATAGTATGGAACTGAAAGGCTTGTAATGACATACATATGAAGGCAACCAACAATCTTCGAAACAAGAAAAGCTTAGGGGTATTTTTGATTTGTTTCTTTTTTGTGCTCTTGATGATCCGAAAACGATAACTGATCATAAAGTAGAAAAAAAAAGAACAACCGCATACCGCCGGTGGCATCCGAAAACTGGAGATCCAAATTTTGCCTCCTGTGCGAAATTCCTAAGTCGTGGGTTCGGATCGCACCAGGTGCATGTGGCTTTTTTTCTTCGTTATAATCAATTTTTTTCTGTCTTAAAATATTTATACCACTAATTTGCCATTGATCAGCACAGCAATAAAAAAACAATCTCTTATGTTTTCAGTAGTTTGAGTGACTGTTTCATTGCTTGGTATGTTTTTCTCTTCTAGTTTTCGTTATGAGGCCGCCGCGGTGGCTCTGTGGTTATGGCGCACGGGTTCTGAACTGAAAGAAGCAGGTTCGATCCCAGCCGCGGAGGTCGAATTTCGATGAGGCCGAAATTCTAGGGACCCATGTACTGTGGGATGTCAGTGCACGTCAAGTAACTCCAGGTGCTGAAAATTTCTGGAGCCCTCCACTACGGCGTCGCTTATAACATGAGTCGCTTTTAGAAACACCCATAAACCATGAGCCATAATTTTAGTTATGAATAAATGTCAGATCAGAAGAGCTCAACAACAGAAAATTACTTTTTTTCAGCTTTTTCTGCGTTAGTTCGTAGTTCGCATTGTTCATGGGGAAATATATCGACAACTCTAAGACCTACAATTTTTTAATATCTTTTTTTTCTATTTTATGCTCATGTCACTTATATACTATTGCACACCTTTTCAGCTGAATATATCTTTATTGAATTCCTCTCTATGATGTACGTACGAAAAACATGCGACATGTCCGCAATATGAAGTCTTGGCGAAGGTCATTTTCCAGTCCAAACGCTCCTGTGGTGACTGCAGGAATTATATACGGTCGAAACCCCGTACTCAGGATAAAAAGCGCATCGTCAAATCCGATCAAACCAGAGGCCACGGAGAACAACACCACGAATAATTGCGAGGAGGCAAAGCTAGTTATTGGTGAATTTAACTGTTGGGTTTTCTAGGTGGGCTAAGCAGCAGGCAGCCGAGGAACACAAATGGAGCGGCGGCATCTACACAGCTTTCGTTCCCAGTGCGGTTGCAGACCAGGCGCACGCATAGGTGTCTCTTCGCCGTCTCTCCGCCACATGTCAGCGCGGCCTCCAACACAATACAGGGAAAGGAAATATGCGCACGAGACGGAACAGGTGCCTGTTCACCGCTGCCGCTCTCAAAGAGGCAGAGGGTGAATGTTCCAGGCGTTAATGCGGGAAGGCATGAGAAACAACCTCCGTCACGTCGAGCAGGCGTAGGCGGGACTGAATTACTCGAATTGCGCAAATGTGGCCTTTAGTTTATGTAATGAATATTTTTTATCTCAGTTCAATATATGCGAGATTTATCTGAATGACGAATGACAGGTCCTCTAAAATGTCATTTCATTTAAGGGGAGGGCTCGTTCAGACTGGTACAATGAGCGGCACCAGACCACTCTTAAATCGCTATAAGGACATCTCAACGCGCTTTGCATGCAGAAGTGCTGGCTCGCTTTTCCCAAGGCTGCACTCGAACATGCTTATATCAGGGAATGTCTCCTTCTTTGCGGCAGAATCATGGACGTCGTGGGACGTGTAGACGGAGCATAGCAATATGCCGGCAGGTACCAATGCCTTACCCTGATGAGATCAATGAATTAATGAGATTGTATTGAGTGAGTCAGGAAAACTACGACAAGTAAAGGAACCACGTCTGTTCACCTGTTGAAATGTTTGAAAGATGCATAGTAGCGAAATCAAAACTGAACCAATCTTCGCAGTAATGAAGCACCTAGGAAGTGGAACACAAACGCCACTGTGTTTCTGTTCCACAAACGTTGCATCCTAAATGCGCTAAAAACATTCAGAAGGGAGTTCGCCCGCAGGAGTAACTGTCGCCCACCTTATATTACAGAATGGGCTCTAGTCAGGCTGTAATTAATCTTCTGTAGCCGTATTTTCCTTCACGTATTTTAAGAACTATTGATATGCACGAGACTCAAACTCACGATCATACCCCCGATGTGCAGAGAAGCGCCGAAAAATAATAATCAGGAGGGTGACAGGTTATCGGGCGTATTCTGTAGCTTAGATTTCGAACGGTGAAATTATTACACGTATGTGTTACTTTACGGTCTTTGATCGTCGATTTTCATAGGTATATTTATTTCGCAATAATGAGGTCTGCAAAAGGGTCGTTGTTGATTATGTAACGGCCCTGAATGTAGCAATTGCTGGAATGAAGCAGCGTCAACAAGGTCCAAAAGAAACAGACAACTTTTTGCATCTGCGCGGTACCTACCACTATCGATGCGCCTCATTTGTTCAGAAATGATTGCGCAGAGTAAACTTGCCTAACCACCGCTCCATTCAAATCACGCGAGCCGCCTGCCAAGTAAAACGACAAGACTAAGCTCCGCGCTTTGGACGTTTTGCATCAATTCAGAGCCAGCACAGCTGATGATGCAACCGTACAGTCCACTTGCAGTGCAGTGAAAATGTAATGAATAACAAATATTGGGAAGACTTAGTTTTAGCCTTGCGCAGTATGAAATGCTTATCTTGTACTGTGATGTCCATAATAAAAATGCACACTACACATCGGTTCCGTAATTTACATGCACAGGTTGTGCACTCGGTGGAAGGATAAACAAATGAAATGAGGCATCCGCAGTGTGATCACGTGAGTCGTACTTAGTCGACCGCCTGCGAGGGACATGACGCGACGCCCAAATGTTGTACACCTTCTGGGATTCGAGACAATGCTGTTGCGACTCGGATAGCATGTCCCGACCAGTGATGGGACGAGGATTATCAGAGACTGGGTTGGAAGGAAGGCAACGAAAACGTTATACAAATATTGTCACGAAGCGGTGACTGCAGTCCGGAGAGCAGAAAGGCTGAGAAAATGGTGTCTAAACAAAACTCTTTATTTGGGCTGACTTGCGCCCACAATGGACTGAATCACTCGGCGGCGGCGTAGCAAAAAGAGTGTTCGGCGGTAGTCGAACAGAATGCCCGCCGCTGTCGGCCGTGCTCAACTTAAAGCTGATAGAGAACTTTCGAGATAAAATGTGCAAAGTTACTAGAACATTCTGCAACAACCTAGAATCAGCTATGCCTGTATGCGAACAAACAAGATAAATCTAGCCACGTCTTGCATCGCCAACAAAGCGATAAAGCGGCGCGGCGGCACATTTGAACAATGAAAAACACTGCGAAAATTCGCGGCATTAGTCCCCTCTCAAAGAAGCATCTACCAGATGCATTAAAACAAATAATGCGACTAGCAACAAATAAAACGGACCGCGCGAAAATAAACACAGGGTGTGGAAATGCAGTGTCCTATAGCACGCATAATAAGGCTTCAGACGGACGACACGGACAACTTCTGGTCGCACGCGGCGTCGCTGGGATGCACTCAGTGCGCCAGGGATGACTTCATAATCCAGTCCACCTAGCCGACGAAGAACCTTGTACGGGCCGAAATAGCAGCGAAAAAAGCTTTTCGCTCAACCCACGGCGGCGAATGGGCATCCAAACCCAGACTTCGTCTCCCGGCTTGTATTCCGCGTTGCGTCTTCGTAGGTTGTAGCGTCTGGCGTCGGTCCGCTGCTGGTGTTTGATACGTAATCGGGCAAGCCTTCGAGCTTCTGCGCGTTGAAGGTAGGCGGCGACGTCGACGTTCTCTTCTTCGGTAACGTTGGGCCGCATGGCGTATAGCTTGGTCCTGGCCTCAATGCCATGGACGAGCTTAAATGCATCATCTGGGTGGTCTCCTGCATGCACTGCGGGCTTGTAGGCGAAGACGAGGTAAGGCGGGATTATGTTCCAGGTCTTGCGTTGGCCATCGACATACATGACGAGCATATCAGCGAAGGATTTCTTCAAGCGCTCGGTCAGTTCGTCGGTCTGCTGATGGTATGCACTTGTCCTCCGGTGGCTGGTTTGGCTGTAAAGCAGGATGGCTTGCGTTAGTTTCGCAGTGAATGCTGCTCCTCTGTCCGTGCTGATCACATCGGCGGCGCCGTGCCGCAGATGAATACACTGCACGAAAAATTTGACGACTTCTGATGCTGTTCGGTAGGGATTTGGCCTCGGCGTAGCGGGTCAGGTAGTCGGTCGCTATGATGATCCACTTATTTCCAGACGTTGATTTAGGAAAAGGGCCAAGCAAATTCATGCCGATCTGCTGAAAGGGCCTTGAGGGAGGTTCAATGGGGTTCAGAAATCCTGCTGATCAGTTGGGATGGGTCGTTCGTAGAAGGACGGCAGATTGGGTGCGTTTCGTCGCTAACAATCTCGGCAGGTTTTCACATAATTTGCGACATCGGCAGACAGTCGGGGCCATTAATAATTTTCTTGAATGCGCAGGAGGGCGGGAGTAAACCAGAAATGTAAACCCGAAAGTAAATCCGAAAGCAGGTACAAAAAGGAGGTAGGCTGTTGTATTGGCTACGAAATTCTTTTTCAGGAACACATCATTTTGTACACAAAAGGAATATACTCCTCGTTGATGGAGGCGGGGGGGGGGGGGGGGGGGATAAACTTTGCCTTAAAAGAACTTGATTAGATGTTTTATGTCGGGGTCCGAGCGTTGCTGCTGAGCAAAAGGGCTTGGGCTGATGGGTCCCAGGAAGGCGTCCACATCGTCGTCCGGCGGCGGCGCATCCACAGGGGCTCGTGAGAGGCAATCGGCGTCAGAGTGCTTGCGTCCGGACTTGTAAACGACGGTGACGTCAAACTCGTGCAGCCGCAGGCTCCATAGAGCGAGGCGGCCGGAGGGGTCCTTCAAATTGGCAATCAAGCAGAGCGCGTAATGATCGCTGACAACCTTGAACGGTCGTCCGTAGAGGAAGGGGCGGAATTTCGACGTAGCCCAGATGATGGCAAGACACTCCTTCTCAGTTGTCGAATAGTTAGCCTCGGCCTTGGAAAGGGAGCGGCTACCGTTTGCGATGTCTTTCTCCAGCCCGTCATTTTGTGAACGAGGACGGCGCCTAGGCTCAGGCTGCCTGCCTTGGTATGAACTTCAGTATCGGCGTTTTCATCAAAATGCGCGAGGATCGGAGGGAACTGTAAACGACGCTGAAGTTCTTTGAAGGCTAATGCTTGCGTGCGCCGTCTTTCTTTCTCATTAGAACAACCGTTGCCGCCCATGGGCTGTTTGAAGGCCGAATGACGTCTTCGAAAAGCATTTCTTCCACTTAGTCCCGGATGGCTTGTCGTTCTCGCGGTGACACACGGTAGAAGCTTTGACGGACAGGTCAGGCATGCTGGTCGGTTATAATGCGATGCCTGGCAATTGGCGTTTGTCGGACCTTCGGCGATGACGAAAAACATTCGCTGTAACTTCGAAGCAGATTGCGGATCTGGTCTTGTCTGTTCCGGGGCAGGGCTGGGTTGATTTCGAAATTTGGCGAGTTCTCTTGGTCAGGCGAATCTTCTGCGGACGGGTCGGAGAGGGCGAAGGAGTCTCGTACGTTGGATATTTCGCCGAAGAAAGCAATCGTCGTTCCTCTGTTAATGTGTCGGTATTCTTCGCTGAAGTTAGTCAGCAGTACTTCGGCCTGGCCATTGGGGAAATGTGCGATGCCTTTTGCGATGCTGATTCCTCAGTCTAGGAGCAACTGCATGTGCCCTCGATGACGGTTTAAGCGTCAATGGCTTTATTGGCGCCTACGGTCACGGCAGCGCTTGAACAGGATGGGACGCTCACTTCTTCTAGGACACTCAGGACGATTTCGCGGATCATTTCCCATGTTGTCGCTGGCAGGGGTCGTCGTGTCCGGACGGATTTCAAAGACATAGGAAGGGAGGTTGTGGTTCCGAGCCCGGACGTCGAGGGTCTTCTCAATCGTGCCGGCTTCTTGCATGAATTCGTCGACTGTTTTTGGCGGCTGGCGGACGAGGCTGCCATAGAGTTGCTCATTTACACCGCGCATTAAAAACTGAAATTTCTTTTCCTCGGTCATCTCCGGGTCGGCGCGGCGAAAGATGCGCTTCATCTCTCCAACGTAACCGCGGACGAGCTCATTCAGAAGCTGGATCCTGGGCTCGAGGAGTCGTTCAGCTCTTTCTTTCTTCACTACACTGGTGAATACATTCAAAAGTTTCTTCTTGGATAGTTCCCATGTCATTAGGGACGACTCGTGATTTTCATACCAAGTACGTGCTGAGCCCTCCGGTGAGAAAAATACGTGTCCAATTCTTGCCGCATCATCCCACTTGTTGAAGGATGCCCCGCGCAAAAATTGGTGCAACCATTCTTCGGGGTCTTCGCCTAGGGAGCCGCTGAAAGTTGGCGGCAGCCGCGGCTGTTGCAGTATGGTCGCTATCGACATGTTTGGTGAGGTTGTGGTGCTCGTAGCAGCGTCTTTTCGTTGACGAGTGCTGTCCGACAGGGTCCCGAACTCAGGCTTCTCTCTCTGAAGACGTCTGCTGGCTCGGTTAACTGCTGGCTCGTCCTCGGGTCCGGAGCGCAGAGGGCTGGTGTGGCGACTTTAACGGGGCGTCTGGAACATGGAAGGCTTCCCCGCGCCTCCACCAGATGTCACGAAGTGGTGACTGCAGTCCGGAGAGCAGAAAGGCTGCTAAAGTGGTGTCGAAACGAAACTCTTTATTTGGGCTGACTTGCGCCCACAATGGACTGAATCACTCGGCGGCGGCGTAGCAACAAGCGTGCTCGGCGGTCGTCGAAATGAATGCCCGCCGCTGTCGGCCGTGCTCAATTTAAAGCGGATAGTGAATTTCCGAGACAAGGCGTGAAAATTACTAGAACATTCTGGAACAACGTAGAATCAGCTCTTAGTTCGTTTGTCCGAGGTTGTGGCCGAACATGGGGGAAATCCCGAGTTTTTCCAAACTGTAGGCATCAGCACAGCGCCCTCGATGGGAATAAATGGATTAGTGGTTGTGTGCACCATAATATCCGGGCCAAACACTAAGAAAAGAAGTTGAAATATGATCCTTTAATTAGCATTGTCTGCTGTGTGTTCTGTGTGACGGCTATAAATAACTGTTAATTCCCAGCACCAATCATGCTAGCAAACATAATATAAAAAGACACAAAGTGGTGTGGAAAGCGCTAGGCTGGCGTGCTGTCAGATTTTTTTTTTTTGCCAGAGGCTGTTCTAGATTTTTTGTTGCAAATGATTTTATTAGTGTTGCTTGTGCGGTTCAAGGAACATTGCCGTTGCACGAAAAATAGCAAGATTGCTTGCTTACTGCTTTCCTTCATTTTTTTGTGACCTCTAGTGCTTCTTCAAAGAAGGATACACTGATTCACTAATGAGGGCGCAACCCATCTTCACGAAGCGTGGAGCTTGACAATACTTCCCTACGTAATACAGAGCACACTCGTTTCCATCCTCGGCTTTTGTTATTTATCGTTCCGAGCTGCGGAGAAATTTGTTCGCCAGGCTTAAGCAGTCCAACGTTACAATCGTGGCACTATCAGTGCTATGCAAGACTACAGTGATGCCCTGAGGAAAATATGAGCCTCAACGGAGCATTTTACTCTATGACCTTTTATGCTGGAAGCGTGAAAAATACTGCTCAGATTGTATGTGTATCGGGTTGGGACACTACAGGAACCTAAATTCAGAAATTGTCTTAACCAATGTGCCAACGCACCGTAGTTCCCATCCTTGCATGAATGTGAAATGATTTCTTCTTTGTATTAAAGTGGGTTCTGGTATAGAAAACCAATGTTCCGGGTTGAATGGCAGTAAATGAGGAAACAGCGCTTAGCGGTCATGAACGAGAAGAAGTACATGTGTAGTGAAGCGGGGAAGTTCCGCAAGGCTTATTGGAGCGCACCTCAGGTTTGTACATACGGAACCTAAGAGAAAAAAATAGACAGCACCAAGTCTTAGTCACGATAAAAATATGGAAAGAGAACAGCTTTTCAGCAGTACAAGAACCTAGATCGACCTTCGAGCCAAGCACATTTCATTAGCAAAGCTCAAACTAGCACTCTCCTCATCCCACTAATGCACCACAACGTCGGATGACATGACAGGGCTCAGTGCCCCAAATGTCCAGAGAACAGGGCAGCGACAGAACGCATTCTCCGCTAATGTAACGCACCCGTCGCGGTGGCTCAGTGGTTAGGGCACCGGCGACTGATCCGGAGCTAACGGCTTTGAACCCGACCGCGGTGGCCGCGTTCCGATGTAAACGAAACGCTAAGGCGCCCGTGTGCTGTCCGATGTCAGTGCACGTTAAAGATCCCCAGGTGGTCGAAATTATTCCGGAGCCCTCCACTACGGCACCTCATTCTTCATTTCATCTATTAGTTCCTCCTTTATTCCTTCCCTTACGGCGTGGTTCAGGTGTCCGCCGATATGTGACAGATAGTGCGCCGATTCCTTTCCTCAAAAAATCAATTTTCATTTTTCCGCTCATGTAACACTGTCATTACCTCTCCTTATTTCTCTCAGCCTCCCCCTCCTTTCTGGGGTCCTTGTCTTCACTGGACTTCGGCAGATTATCAGCGGGCCTCGGCGGAGTAAGCGCTCTGCTTCACTGCGCCTTAGTGCTAGCCTGAAAGAAACTCTTTTGCTCCTCCTCCTCATACCATCGAAAGCGCGATGGAAAGGTCGCTGACGCAGCGATCATGAATAATGAAAAAGTGTCGCTTAAAAGCCGCAAAAATATCGTTATTATTCATGACACGTCCCTAGCGACGAGAAGATCAGATAAATCATGTAGGGAGTGGGGGCATATTGTCAAACAGGAACTACGCGGCAGAATATTGCGAATGCCTCCGCATTTAAAGTACAACTGGCTTTTTATTTTTTTCTAATTTAAGCCATCTGATCTTTTTTGTTTATGTAAGCGTTCGGGAAAACGGGTATTAAAGACAGCCAGGTCGGTCGGTAGTCGTAGCTCATCGGAAGAGAAGAACGTTCAGACCTCCCTGGCAAAATGCAGGCGCTCCTTGCTGGTTTTGCGGTGATGCTTGCATTGGCTATTTTTCAAGGCAATGCGGGGACGATCAGGCAGCCGACTTTGCAAATAATCACAGGTATGCATCTGAACAGCAGATAAATTTTTCAGTGCTAGATATCCTTGAAGCATGTGGTGTTGTATGTACTTAATTTCTGTATAAAACAGACTAGCACCTACTTTTCATCATCTGTGTAATATGTGATGTTCCTTAGGCACACTGCTATTAAGTCCTTGAGAATTGCTTCCTTTTTGCGCCAATGCCGTTTAATTTCTCTGCAGTCACCTATGAGACAAGACTTAACGCAATTTCATTTTTACAGGTGGTTGGTTATTAATGCGGCTTTGATGTGGTATGAATTATTGTCCTAAATAGGTACATCAGCTCCAGCTATACGTGTTGAGGAATTTAATTAAACAGTTGAGCCAAGTCAGTAAATGAAAGCACTGTAGGCATGCTAGCTTTGCCGGATCGTTCGTGTTCCTCCAAACTAGCGGATAATCTCTGTTACAAATCTATGTATATACAATGAGCAAAGCTGACTGCAAACAGTTAAAAATTGAAGGGAGCGCTTCTGAGAAAGCGATTCGACTTATTTGCCTTAAGGACAAACAATTGTCCTCACAAAAATGTTAAACCAATTCCGGACAAACATCGCTACATAGCCCCGACAAAACCCAGAAAACATGACCAGAGGTCCCACATTTTTCGCACGGCTTACAATCTGTGCTCCATATGGCTAATATTTTATCTTTTAAAGATGCGAGCACCAGGACTGTTGCCTTGGACACACTAGAGCTATGATAACAATGGATGCTTTTAGAGAATTGGAGGTAACCTAAATACGCGCTTCTGAGCCGCCACTGCCCCCCTGAACGCAGCAGAAGTGTACAATACTAGACTTATAACTTAAATTTACGCTAATATTTAAATTTACAATTTAAAGAGAGCATTTCATATCACATGGAACGGCTATAACTGTGGTCTGTGGGAGTGATGACAAGACTCTACTATGTTCAGCTTTTGCAGTCAGGAACGCCCGGCCGTATAAACCAAAAAGAATATTTAAGTGTAAAGAATGGTTAAGAGCTTCTTGACGAAAAATATTAATTACCACCATCAGCTTCTTTACGCTTCCAGCAGGCAAATGCCTCTCCCGTAAATTCTATTTAAGCCTCTTTGATACCAGCGCTCATGCCAGCCTGTCTGATGCCAGGTTGTGCGGGCGTCCAACTTTGCGGAGGCTGCGCAAGTAGTGTGCGCGCTAAAGCATATTACTCCGCTTCTGATCATTCGTATTTCTCAAGGCCTCGGTGAAGAATTTGACAAAAACATGGAACGGTATAAAACGAAACGCTTGCGACTGCAAATCATGGACTACCCATGCAGGCGTTAAATCAGTGAGCCTTCGTGTTAAAACTTTTACTGATAGTCAACCACTTCATCGGCGCGGGTGTAGTCAGTGGAATTAGGCGTACCAGCCGTGTGTCCATCCGCCGCACGTCACTCTTACTCATCGAGACCTCGATGATAGGTTGGACGGAAACGTAGTAAGAAGCAAAATGAAATGTAGGACATATCATGACGATATGTTTTTACTCGAATGGTGAACGTACGACGAAAAAATCGCAGCGGCATAGCTCGGCTATGCCAGGATATACTTAGTTAGGGGTATGTTTCCCAGGTTGAGCTTGTTGTGGTCAGTGTATGTTTAGCAATGAGAGACATATAGGCTCCATCTCAGTGGCTATGCTCCCTATATTAAGCTCAGAAATCTTGAATCTCCGTTTGGGAAGCCGTTTCTCTTTCTGTTCGGGCAGGCGTCTCTGCTGCTCTCTTCGCCTTCTTACGCTCATTCTCTCTTTGTTGAGTAGGCAAGTGCTAGGCGACAACCTCAGGATCGGAAGAGTTAATCTTCTCTTGTCTATACCGCCGTTTAGCAGCGGCTTGACTCTCCTTGAGAAGGGTTGAAATGCGGGCCAGTTGGTACATTGTAACTTGAAAAAATAAACAGTCACAAAAGACAAGGGACAAGAGAAGGAGTGCTCACGCCACCAGTCGTTGTTGCGTGAACATTGCATCTCTTATCCGTTGTCTTTGTTGACTAGTTTTTTCAAGTAGACTCTCCTTCTCCGCATCCATGTCAAACGTTGTGATACAGCCGTCCATTACATCTCGATACAGCCGTACATTACATGTGACGCGTGGTTCGGGTGACAGAGTGGCATGTGGCGAGGTGGCGACGAAGCGCGCGCCGCACCTGCTGCTACTCTCCGGTTGCCATGGTAACGGCGCATGAGCACAACTGGCCTTTTCGGACCACAGCGAAATGCTAGATTCGTAGCCAAGTGTAGCTCTCGCTACAAAGCTTTTCAGCGCAGACATAGGCAGCCCGAGGAGGAGCACAACCTCTGGTAGCGTTGCACGCTATGTAAGATACAGATTATAGCTACTGGAGTGGTGAGTCGAGGTAGATGGTGTTTGGGACGCTCACGTTTGCACTGCGCCTTTGAATTCGACTTCGCCGTGGTTTTTTTGTTCCACTGCTGCGTGCACTTTTCACGGGGGAACGCCTTGCGAGTAGGGTATTGAATTGAATTGAATTTAATTGAATTTATTTCTCCAGAACAACTGGAAGGATTTCCAGGCAAAAAGCTGCTTTTGCAACTTGACTGGGCCCGGAAAACCTTTACATAGCAGTGGCTTCAACATACCAGCTGATGGAAATGAACATAAGAAAGATACAACAAAGCAGAACAAATATACACACTATCAAATACAAACAATGAATACACTTTTACATGCAATTGTATGGTTAAAACTGCAACTTCTAGGCTCATCTAGTGCAAAAATAATACGTAATTATGAAATACACATGTAATAGAATCTCAAAGACGCACTTAATGTTCACTTATAAACATTTTGAACCTATATACGCACATGAAAAGCAGAATACACACATCAAATTGTATGAAATAATCAAAATATTAGAGAAATGCACAAAATTGTCTCTGTACATCACAGGCCACCTAGAGAATCAGAAACAGAAAAAAAAGAAATAGTTCACAATTCTACGAAATACCTTCGCAATTATTTGAACCTGAAATTTGTGGTATGTTTATATTTGTTGCAGTTCGGCAGGGTATAGTTGGGTGATAGTCGAAGCATGGTTTTTCTGGAGTGTGCACGCGGGTGAGGGCGGGCTGGGCCAATGAATGGAGAGCGGCAATGAGGGGGTAGACTACACCGAGTAGGAGGTAGGGGTGGAGAGGTGCCTCGTGTGTGGTGGCTCTCTAGGGTGCAGGCTTTCGTCTAGACAAACTTCACAAACACCACCTTAGCATTTCTCCAAAATGCTCCTGCAACTGCTTTTGCAGTCAAATTTCAAACTCTTGCCAGCGAAAGTGACCCTGATGTCACTTCCCTGGTAAGCTCCGGCAGTGTGTTGTTTCGTCTTAATTTTCTGGACGTCATTCGATATGGCTCAACAAACACCCCTTTAAGTAATATCCTTTTATTACTAATATAAAAGTTATCTCCATAGCCAGCATCTTTCCATTCTAGTTCATGTGGTGTCCATCCTGCTTTTTAGATGTGAAAAGCTGTCTATCCCTCTCAAAAGTATCAGAACTAGCAGAAATTGCCGCACGAGCACATTCTTTCCTCTTGAAAGTTGTTTTGGTTCTTCTCTTATCGATGCAGCTTAGCCGCACATTTTTATTACCGCTGTTCATAAAACTTCCAACCTGCATTCCTAAGTCTGTGATCTGTTCTTGGCTTCGAAACGCACCCTCCGTTTTGGCTCAGTTGTTAGGGCGCTCGGCTACTGAGACGGAGTACCCGGGGTTGAGCCCGACCGCGGCGACAGCGTATTGATGGAGGCGAAACGCAAAGGCGCGGGTGCCCGAAATATTTCCTGAACCCTCCACTACGACACCTCTTACTTGCTTCTCTCAGTTCATCCTTATCCTGTCCCTTACTGTGCGGTTCGAGTGTCCGCCGATATGTGAGACAGATACTGCGCCATTTCCTTTCCCCAGAAACCAAGTTTCAATTCTTTTGACGCGCATTGAGGCAGTGGTCTCTCAACACTCAACCTCGACGACTCATATTTGCAATTGGAAAGACTTGCTAGGAACATTCGCAAGTAATTTGTTGGGAAAGCTAAGCTTGGTAACGCGTCTCACAAGCTATGTTTCCACACCCAAATGACACAGGTTTCATCCCCCATCCACGGCAAAATTTCTTCGCTTCCATTCTGTTTTCGGGTCTTTTCTAGTGAGGCTTTCAGACAGACGAACAAAGGAAAAAAAGATTAATGAGTCTTCTGTGTAATTTGGTTTCTGTGTAATGAGGTTTTTGTGTTTTTTTTATCTTTCCATAATACACTGAGTAGCTTATCGGCATACGTTACAGGCCTGCTTAGGTACCTCAAACAGCAATAGCACATCTGAGAGTTTTTTGTACTACAAATTCATGCAAACGACACAGAATCCCTGCCTTATTTTTTCAAAACTCTTCCATTTTCTAAAAGTGGCTACTTCGGGCAGGCCTCGTTTACATCCTTTACCAAACATACAGTAGCAGAAATTGTCACGCCTTGCGTAGGCCCAGCTTTCCTCAATTTGCTTCCTTAAGACCGGAAGGCATCTTGATATCTCTAGTGCCAAAAACCCGCCAAGGACGCTATTTGCAGCTAAATAATGCATTTCTTTTATGTATGAATGCAAGTGCGAACTTGAAAACCAAGATTATTGGCAATGCTTTACTTGAAGGAATTTAAACGAAAACAGAATCAAAATGTGGAAGAGGTTGCATTCCTGTCGCTTGCACCACGATTTCCTGGTGACGGTGCGTACTGATTGCAGCAGTAACCATCAAGTGCATCAGCGCAAATGAAACAGGGCCAACAAAAAAAAGTAATTAGACAAGACGAGCGCTGGTTCACAACAGAAGATTTTATTGACGGAAGAAAAATAAATATGCGTTCAAATACTAAACACGTGATGAGTGCGACGAGGGAATAACAATAACATGAACCTTATTTCATCCAAGCAAAATGAATATTAGCTGTGATCATTGCATTATATTTTTAAACGGTACGTATTTGCTTAATGTCTCTCACACCAAGTACTTGAGTGTCGTCTTTCAATCAGATTTGCATTGGAAGCAACGAATTAAAAATGTTTGCTGTCAGTTAGCTTATGGCCGTAATATTTCATTTAGAGCAAGGGAATGTTTTCGTGCAATGATTTTGCGTATATTGTATTTCGCGTTCGTCGATATTCTCTTGTTTTGCTCTCTAAAGACATCAAGCGTTACCTATAAAACGTATTTAGAAGAAATTATAAGTTTTCAAAAACGTGCTGCTACTACCATAACCGCCGCAAGGGCAACCAATCCTAACCTACCACTCTTTTAACAAATGCGAATATTACGGGTATCAGTGTCATACAAACTTAAGACACCTCAAGTAAAAAACTCATTGATAAGAACGAATTAACCCTTTCCTCTCGCACAGTTTAGGTCATTGCTGAGAGAAACAAGAGCCGCCACTAATAATATATTTAGCCTACTGACATGTCCTAACACTTTTGGTCAAAGGCTCCTAAAACAAAAGTGTCCAGATATGGAATGAAGTTCCTAATGAAATCAAACTCAAATTTTCGATGTTATTGGAAAGCATTTTCTTGTGAGTCCGGAAATGTGGGATTGAATGCTTTTGGGTCTGATTTTGTGCATTTGTAAACTTATTTTTCATCTTCTCTCTTGCACTCACCATTTTTTCGCAGAATATTTCGGCGCTTTACATATTTGCTATGCCATGATTGTAGTATTTAACGTCTTTTTGTACTTGGTTTTTGAACGACTGCCTTTTCTTTACTTGACAATACAAAAGGTTGCTGGACATCACTTCTCAGCTTCATCTAATTTGTGTGCTAATGGCATTATTATGATGTTATTTTCTCTTTTACGCATCTCGAATTTCAACTTAGCAACGAATACTTGTGCTGTAATAATATCTGTATATTGAAAGCAATCCTGTATAAGGTTAATGGAGTTGCGTTGGGCATGCTTCGACGTGAATAATGCTGCGATATGCTACTAAACAACATCTGTTTAGTTTCACTGATCTGTTCTTGAGGGGTGTATTACTCTGCAGTGGCAACTGAAACGCTTATAGCACATCACAAGCAACTTCTCAAAACATTGTTGCCTCTAAGATCAAGCTTAAGAAAAAATATACGTCTTTGAGTCGATAGGCGACATTTGCTGAGAAGAGGTGGGCTCTCCTAGAAATGTGATTAGCTTCGTTGGGATAGAAGAAGGGGCAGCGATCATTAATAGAACTGCTGTTTAGTCAATATTCCTGCCAAGAAAGTATTGCACAGCTGGTTAAATGGAAACACTACAAAAAATGGCCAAAGCACTGTTGTCTTTATCAATCTTCGAAGAAAAACCTGTCGTCTGTACAAGCATATTGCGAAAAAGAACCTGAAAACAAGATGTTCAAAAAGGTGCTAGGCTAGAAGTAATTGTGACGTATGGTCATAAACAAACGGACCAGCTTCATTAAGTGCGAGCAGCACAATACTCACTTCCATTTCAAGGAAAGAAAAGGGCAAGTGTTATCGCCATGGCGCCGATATTTGTAAGGTCTCGATACACAATTAATAGTGATACACAACAAAGTATACAAGAAAATTTACGTGCCAAGTTCATTGAGACTCTTTGCGCTGGAGTAATTTGAAAATGCGAAATTACCTCATTTCTAGCTTTGCGCTTAACGTGCTCACTACCTGAGGTATTGAAGAAGGATGCACTGAATTGTTGTAATAAATGTTTTTTTCTCAAAAGCTCTGTGGACAACTACGGACGCTAAGGTTGTTTTTATTTTCTCAAGCTGCTTCCTTTTGATGAGAATTAAAAGGACGGTATGCATGACCGTTTCCCCGTACGTTGTCAGTCAGAACAATGGGATTCTTCCATGTTGCTCTGTTAAGTGCAAGAGAAAGATGCTGAACCAAGGAAGTGGATACTGATTAAGTGACCTCGGCAAAGAGCTTCAATGAGATGACACCTCAATATTCAAGTGCATTAAGGAAGCGTTCCAGCCAGTTTAACTAAAACATGATGTAGTTATAATTTTCCATTTTTGCTCTGCGTAATGCGTTTTGAAAAATTAATGTAAACTCCGCCGCGCATTCAGCTATTAAGATGTCTAAAAGTTTGCTTCAAAGACCGGTTCTGTATTTGAAGAAGAGACGAAGAGGACATCTCCACATCCCTGTTTAGTTTCCTGCTCGCAACAGCACGATTCGTAAATATCACAAATTTAGGGAAGGCAAACTGAAAAAAAGACACTTCGTATTTTGACGGACTAGAAGACGACGAATTGCGCAGTTGCGCGGGACAGTTGTCCTTCCGCCATTAGTCAACCTGTCGCCATCTGTCATCTCATTCATGGCTTGCCGTCATGTAACATTTGGTATGAGGTGCTGGGGTCCTTTCATCGCCATCCTGGTCCCGGAGCTTCGGCGTGCTGCGCCTGCCGTGGTCATCGGTCGTGTGTATCTGTTCCGCCCCGCCCGTCTGTGTCGCCGCCCGCCAGACCTGAACAGACCTCGCTGCTGACCCCAGACCCGTCCTCCGCCTTGATCACAAGACACGACAGCTTCAATCTCTTCATCACACGTGCTATCGGTGAATAATATCCGCGGGAACTTGACAGCTAATCAGCCGATACAATGATCCTTCTGCCCGTGCGCTAGAATTTTCAAAGATTGAAAAGTGTGAAATATATCTTATCGGCTTTATATCGCCAATGTGAGCAAGCTGGGATTCAAAAATCAAGTCAATAAGAACCGCACAACTAAAGTAATGACTCATAATACACGCTGAATGGTCTTCATTGGTGCTGCCATCACCGCAAAACTATTGGTAATCGTCCTTATATTGATAGCCTCACGACCTGCGCGCCTGTAATTGCCGTCTTTCTCAGATTTCATCAGTTCGTACCGCACTTCCAACCATTCGTTTCCCGGCTGCCACTGTTTTGCTGCAGTTAAGATTGTTGAGTGAAAAGGTAGAATGGATCAACTATGTCGCTGAAGGGGACTGTATACCCATATAGGAAGGTGAGAGGGCGCTAAGCACGTCGATAACACCGATGAAGAGCGTCTCTCTAGGTCTCTACCTATTGGTGAGAACCAGCAAGATACTAGCTGTTATATATTTATCTCTAGGAGAATAGTGGCAAACTGCCATTCATGAAATGACATTATCTCTCAAATGCTTTTACCCCACTCTTATTCTTCCAGTTATTCCATTCTCGCGATGTGGTTCTAATCAAACTACCTCTCGTAAGTGGAGGCGTCCTCTTCACAATTTACAACGTTTTGCTGCGTAGCGTACGCTCTTGTTTGGTCCAGAGACTGCTAAATATTACCTTAGTTCTCCACATATTAATAAACAAAAATAGTGATTTTCATAACACTGGCATAACATAGATATAATAAAAGTAATAACGCTAAAACAAGTGTTCCAGGTGTGCAGGAAAGTATTTTTTTTTTATTTCACTATAACAAAATGAGTATATTGCCTCAAGTCTAAAATAAAATATTTTGATTACGCGCAGAAAGGAAGTTCGAAGGCAAAAATTTTTTTCATAATTTTTTTCAGAATCTATAAAATGCTACCAGTATCGACTCATAATTATGGGTTTTGTTTGTACGCATATAGTTTACACCGTTGCAAAGATATTAGGAACAAGAATCGTCAACGCTTTTGCTGCGGCGAACAGCTGCAAATGTACGTCATCAAAACAGTAAACAATGCTGCAGTTCAAAGAAAAGATATCATCAGACACAGAACACTTTCCACACAGATCATAGCCACATAATGTATTTGTAGTGGGCGCATTGCTAAGCCATAGATAATAGTAACGATCAATAGAAATGCTTGCGATTTCGAGACAATAGGTTTTGAGTCAGTGTCATTTGTATCATCTGCTCCAATCGTTCGTGTTACCATTCAGTGACAAATATAAAAGAGCGCGAGGAACGCCGAGTAGGGTCAGCTTTCAAGAAGCAGATAATAAACTTCACCGTCAAAATGCACGCGCTCGTACTTCGGACAACTTTCAGAAGTCACGTTGGCAATTCCACTCTTCAATGCTGAGACACTACGATTGCCGATTCTGAAATTACACACAGGTACACATATAAAAACAAATTGCTTTCATAAGTGCTGGAATTCAATGCAGGAAATTAGCATAGTCGTAAAATTGTCTGAGGGGCTGAAACTTCCTATCCTAATTAGTAATAATTATACCTGTAATTGTAGTAAACTCCCGATTGCAATTTATTTGTATGCGTGCGATAGAGCCCTTGCTCTCCTCATTGCAAGGTTTGATGACGTAGGCCATATTTTTCAACAAAATATAGCTTTCCTTTTAGACCGGTTCACCAAGAATAGAATATCTGTAAGAGAATCAAAGGAAACTACTCTGTTTTCGCAGCGCACACAAAATGGATTTAGAATAAATCCATTCATTGGCATGAAAATAGCTGGCAACGCTGTCTTCGCCACACGTTTCGATAAGCAAAAGCAAATGTCATAGCTCAACATTCGACGATAACTTATTCTCGGTTGAAGGAATTGATCAAGTAGCAAAACGGTTACGAGGAATGTGCGCTCACCTGTATACGTTGATATCTTAAAATCTTCCAGTGAGGAAAGCGGTATACAAAACCTTAGGAGAATCTGCCAAAAAATACTGTATTACAATTTGCGGGTTTGGTTCTGCGTAATTCCGAAATTTTTAAAATTTGTAATTCTGTAATTTGTTTCGTAATTCAGTTAACTCCCTGCTAGAATAATCCTAATTGGTTGCAGGCGAAAGGATAGGGCTACATGAGAACATGTTGAAGTCTCATTCAATGGCTGTGGGCGTAGCGCGAGCGCTCCGTTCCGCGCCACTGCCCGCTTCGACTTCTCCGACATAGCAGTTATATTTATTGTTCGTTGACAACACAAGCACAGCTCTTGGTGTGCCTTTCCACTAATGCTGCGCGAATTAGCCTGTGTGAGTGAATTTCTTAAAAGGTTGTGAAACCATTTTGCTTATATTGAACGAGCAGCCAGTATGTATTTTTCTTAGCATCGCTGAGTACGTCTTTCGTGGGATCTAAAGCCTAACTTTTTACCCGTGTGCCTGAGTGAGGGTTAAAATTGTTTCGAGACCTTCGATCTTGGAGTATGTGGCATAATTCTGCTCGGCAGGTAACACGCCTATTCAGCTTGTTTAGTGGTTCTGAATACAGAGATTTTAAGCATTTACTAAAACGGTGTATTAAAGCTGAGCAAACAACCCACATGAAGTGCATGTCTTCCTTATGCAGCATGTATCTTGCACATACGCACACACACACGCAGAAGGAGCTAACTGCTTACTTTAATGGTTGATTGTATGCTCAGCGGCGTAGATCAGCCAAGTTTCATGTGCCGCTACGGTGGAGAAATTGCTGGCAGAAACCACAAAGGTAATCCCACCTGCAGCTTGCAACAACCTCAACTATACCCGCTACTCTAGGTGTAGAATCTGTTGAAACTAGCGCTTTAAAACAGATTTAGAGATGTAGAAAGATGGTAGTATCGAACAATTTTCACTGAATCACCGTTCGCATCATTATAGTGGTGGGCTTATTAGACTGAGCGGCTGATAAGTGCCTTAAAAAATCCTTCCTCGCCAATAAGGTGCCTAATCACAATATTTTTGCAAGTTTCATTGAAAGTATGAGTCATTCCTCGACGCTGTGGTTATTTTTCATTTGGCGGTGTCTACTCCCGTCCCAGTCAATCACTTCCGGGAACGTACGCTGTACAGGGCTGGCACTAATCGGCTGATCACCAACGATGACGGAACATTCACGCATAGCGACGATCCATTTGGATAGCATTTAGTTTAGCGGGCACTGCATTCCTCCACGAGCTCATTTTTTGCATTCGCACACACAAAGTGCATTGTTGGCCTTTTTTTGTGTGGTTACGCAGCAGAAGGCAGAAATGTGATTAAAGAATTCAAAGCAACTCAAAAAATGTACAACACAACGGTTTCAGGAGGCGTTTGCTAAGCGCCATGTTGTGGGCCACAGAAAGTAATATCTTAGCATATCAACCTTCTGTGTCGAACACGTTCCGCTCTGCTTCTGACGTCATTACAGCTCATTACTCAAGCTCACTTTATTTCAGGTGATTGTGACTACAACGGGACAACTATCCTGAACGGGCAGAAAATGCAACCAAAAGGGGAGTGTAAATTAATTGTTTGCAGTTTTGGCGACAAAGGGGAAGAAAAGTAAGTATATTTTAGTGCTTGACATATTTGACCAGCAGCGCATTCGTTTGTAAATTATTACTGGTCGAAGCTTGAGGATTCAGGTTGTCAAAAATGTTTTCCTTATGTACTGTGATTTTCGGCTCCCGCGTTTTCCTTTCTCGTTCAAATGCTAAGTATCTGGACGGGCAAAAAGTACATAACTGTTTACAAAGCTATTTTTGTGAAAAAACAGAGAATTGTGGTAAAAACAATACTCTGCAGAAGAAACTTTTTATTTTGCCATGTCTGTGAGAAAAACCGAGCTCTTTCAAGTCAACATATTAACAAAGAGATCAACCCGCCAGCTCAATGTGCATTTTTGATAGTGTTGAAATTATTTTAACAAATTGCTTGATAATCACTGGTAAGCGCGAAGAAACACTTTACGGGTTAAATTTCCAGCAAGATAGACATCTGCAGCGTAATAAAAAACACTGCATTTATATGCATTTATATGTCTGCTGTCTTTATTTCTACTTGCATTTATGTTCATTTTAACCTGTTTAGTTACTAATAATGATTTCTTTTCTCGTTCTTCCTTCTTGCTTATCAGATGCGAGAATAAAAACAATGGGGACCCGAATTGCTTTGAGATGGAAGGCATTGGCGATAAATTTCCTGATTGCTGCCCGAGCTATTTTTGCGAATAAACTGACAGAAGCCACAGCTGGACGTCGATTTCAAGAGGCAGCCGCTATATTGTGACAACATTTGAGGTAAAGGCTGATTTGATGGAAAGAAAAAGCTGCTAAAATAAAATAAAGCATTCATCAAGGTTCGCTGTAAATTTAGTGCTCGTAAACAAAAGAAGTAATCTTGAAGAAGCTCTTCGACTTGAAACACTTCTTCTACTCTGTATGAAGTGCAGGAAGATTCAGTATGCCGCTGCGTGTTATGTTTTTATCTCCGTCCGTTACACCTCTCCTCCGAAACCTAACTGCACAATAAAAAATTGATGGGAAACATCTACAGAGAAATGCTTTTTTTTGTTGCCTCTGAGGGTAACGGGACAAGCCTACCAAATTTTGCTGCTCAACGCAGATCTCGCCAAGTTTTTTTTAGGTCAGAAAGTATTGCCAGATTATATGTATAGACTCGTAATTGGTCGATGGGCTTATCACAAAATAAAAATGAATAATTTTCAAAGATATCAGAATAACACCTATTTGCAACCTCTGGGCATGAAATTTACAAGCACAAATGTTCGCAAAAGCGGTTTGTTGGTATTATCTCCTGTTTTTAATTTGTTTGTGTTTCATACTTTGAGCACTGCGTCTGTAGCAAAGCAAGGGCTCCTACTTGGCGTAAAACTGGATATTGAGGTTCGTACGTTTAAGAGCAATAAAATGCCTGTGTGCCACAAACTTGTTACTCACGTATGTTTTTGCTTGCGTATGTCTTCCTAAGATACCTGCTTTCTCCTCTCACATGAGCTAATGCACACGGTAGGATTAGTCCTGAAGGACAGTAAGTCCAGTTAGGATGAGATAGAAAGGAAGAACGCGTGGCCAGTGTAGGTTAGGAATGCAATTCCCTCTCGAGCTGTCTCTGTTCACACGTATACCTTTTGTGAAAAATATGCATTCAATGCGACTGAGTATGCATCGTGGCTGCGGCGTATCTCTCGAAGGTTCGAGTTATTTTCGTGTTCATCGCAACAAAGGTTAGCACTTACAGGGGTGCTAAAAGCCCCTACACGATTGAAGAGCCAGCCCCTTTATTTTCGTGTTGTTGAGGAGGGCCGTCTCAAGTATCTGTGAGGGTGCTTCCATTCTTGACACATGTGTTCAAGGGTGCGCTCATGACGGCGCTTCGGAAGGGGTTTATGAGGGTTTAACGTCGCAAAGCGTCTCAGGCTATGAGGGACGCTGTAGTGAAGGGCTCCGAAAATTTCGGCCACCTTGGGTTCTTTAACGCGCGTTTCCGGAGGTGTGTACGGGTGTATGGCTTAGGGCAGGCTGTCAATCCAGGAGGCTCAAAGAGCTCGCCATCTTCGATTCTCCCACCCTCCATCCCTCGCCCATTATTTTGTCTTATGCGCGCGCGTGGACCTTCCTGAGAGCAGTATGTTGATGGTCATGTGATGAGGATCGCGAAGTCCAAACATCAAGGCTGATGTAAGCCGACACAGATACAAAAAAAGCAAGGTGTCACATCAGCTTTCGCAAGTCACGAGCACACGGAAGATGCAGGGGAGGAATTTAATCATAAATCAAGCAGGCAATATTCATGAATGGCTGTGTTTCTGCCAATCCCAACAGGTGGCGCAAGCTATGCAAAAAAAAAAAATACGCGAAGCTAGATATCTTAAGCACGAGAGGTTTTTAAATTAATTTTTTAGATTTACAGGACCTACATGCTTTCATGGACAAGCTCTAACGTGTGGTAGCTGAGTAACAATATTGTGTGTCTGTCGTTTACAGTGCCAGCTGAAGCTACAAGGCAGGCGTTTGTTTACATATGCAAAAGATGTAGGTTCCTGCACTCGATGTGTTTTTTGCACTCGACCGAAAGCGTAATCATGCTTACGTAGACCTTGCAAAGAGCACGTAGCTTTAAACGTGTTGATTGGAGAAAGGTGATAGGTTATTCCTGCCTTCACTAGTGCATTTCTCCTCACCAGCAATGAGTGTTGCATAACCTGCATTTCAACCGCCGCGGTGGCTGAGTGGTTACGGCGCTCGACTGCTGGCCCGAAACACGCGGGGTCGATCCCGGCCGCGGCAGTAGAATTTCGATGGAGGCGAAATTCTAGAGGCCCGTGTACTGTGCGATGTCAGTGCACGTTGAAGACCCCCAGGTAGTCGAAATTTCCGGAGCCCTTCACTACGGCGTCCCTCATAGCCTGAGTCGCTTTGTGACGTTAAACCCCCCCAAACGCTAACCTGCATTTCGGCAGTCTTATTTGCGACTGCGTTATGATGAAAGCACAAGGAAACTGGTGCCATGAAAATTACGCAAGTACCGAATGGCGAAGGACAATAAAAACAGAGCTGAGAAGAAAACAATAAATTATGCAAAAACGATAAACACGTTTCTGAAGCGATTGCTGGAAAATGCTGTAGGAAGCTCAATATTGAGAATTAAAAGGTACGTGAGAAAGGAATCAAGCAGCAGGGAATGCCTATGAGATAATTAGTTTCGCAGGAAATAATTATTTATTCATATAAAAGGATATGACGCGGAGAAGCAAGCAGAAGCGTGACTATGTCCATAGCCATTGCGAGATGCAGGGACAAATTTTCCCTCTGCTGCTGAAGAACTATCAGTGTGGCTATATGAAAGGCCTGCCAAGCAAAAGCAGATACGCCGCACAGGACTGTTAGTATGAGCAGTGCAACGCAGAATTCTGGAAGGTGCAATATTCTCTTTTTTTTGTTCCTCAGAAACAAAGGATGACAAGGCGTATTTGGGACAGCTCAATTTATTATTCTCAATGCCTGCTTATGTACCACTAAAATATGTTGAATGGAAGTTTTCTAAGCGAATCCAAATTTCGCGCAAAGTTTACTGTTGTTCTTGTTGTGTTGGGTTTTATGACACATAGGCAACTGAGGCCATCGTGCGCCAAGGACAAGGTATAGGAAAAGTATTTTGTTGAATATTATAGAAATGTAAAAATCATCCCCGGTGTAGAGGCGCTCAAATGTTAATACTACCCAGTGAATACTAAAATTTGTGTATGTGTTCACCAGGTAGTATTAAGGTTTCAGGGCCTCTACACCAGGGATGACTTTACATTTCTGTGACCTAGAAGATGGTGAACTAAAGGACAAATCTAAATAGCTGATATTGCCCAAGGTTGGAAAGCAGTATGTGGCCTTTTACCTGTTAAAAGACATATAGTGTTCTTGAGAATAAAATCTCCGATTGTTTGCCCCGTACAGTCGCAGCGCTCGCTTCCCCAAAAAGTGGAGTGAGCGTTAAAATCCCCGACTACCAGATATGACTCTGCAAGCTCATCTATCAGCTCTTGTAGGTCATGGACAGTTAATGTAAAGTGTGGAGGAATGTATACGGAGCAGATTGTTAGTGTTTCGTAGCTGACGATGCTGACTGCCACCACCTCAAGTTTTTTATTGAGCTTGATTTCTTGAGCAGAGACGCTGATTTGGACGAAAATTGCGACGCCTCCCGAAATTCTATTTGCCTGCACGCGATCGCGTCTAAACTATTTATAATGTATCAGTATATGCACATGTTGTGGCCCAAGATTGCTCTCCTGAAGACATAATACTATGGTTAGCCCTGACCCTAAAATATGTGTTATGTCACTGTAATTCCGCATAAGTACTCTACAATTTCACTGAATTAAAAAGCCATGTTTTTTATTTTTGAGAGGGAATTAAAGGGGATTTACTTATGTGTTGGGCCCGTTATGGGGGGTGCGTCTTTTTTTCGCTCATGAGAGCTGTTCCGTCGCTGCAAAGCGGGCGGATTGGGGGTTACATCCATCACCTCGCCAGAGGTGCTGGAGGACCACGGAGAAGCCGCGGTTGTGTAAGTTTAAGGCCTCCACCGAAGGGGGGAAGTCGTGCGGGATGCCGACCCATAGATCGGTCGTCCCTGCTTTGGCAATGGCAGGGCAGCTTTGGCTCATCCTGCCTGGGTCGTGGATGGCCCTGCCATAGGCTCTGTGAAAGCGGCATTGGCAGATGCCGGAGTGCTGTGTGGTGCTACGTCCCTGCGCATCATATCAGCGAAGTTTTGTTTTGCTGTGAAGTAGAATATGTTTTTAAGCGCAAAACACCTTCTCGCTTCTTTAAGTGAAATGCCTTTCTTTGTCTTTGTGGTAATTATCTCTTTTTCTTTCTTGCAGGACAGACACACCCTAGAGTATGCAGCATGGTCTCCTTCACAGTTTGCGCAGCGCGGGGCTGCGTCACATTAATCGGAATGGTGATGCTTCAAATCACTTTTTGCGCAAGTTTTGCGACCGCGGAAACTCTGTTAGCCTTGGCTGGCCGAATGTTTTACAATTGAAACATCTGCGAGGGTTGGGTATGTATGGTCTTACATTAACTGTCAAATATCCCACGTCGATTGTGTCGAGCAACTATTTCCTTATTGTCCTTCTGGATCTTGATTCGGTGGACATCTATGACGTCTTGGTCAGTGAGCCCTTGGAGCATTTCTTTTCTTTTTCGGTGATGTGTACAAAATCAGTTTGGGATATTACGCCTCGGACAGTGTTCAGTGATCGATGGGAGGTCACGGAGACAGGGGTTTCCCTTATGGACGTTAGGTTGGAGAGCTTAGAGTGTTGGACATTGTCGCACAGTTCGAGCAATAAATTGCCGCTGGCCATTTTTAAAAACTCGTAGCCAATGCCTAAGGTTTCTTTCGAGCACTTTGACACAAGGAAGGGGGATATCATTATTGTCCGCTTATCTTGTTCTTCAGTGTGGGTCACATGATATTTGAGAAAAATTACTTTTCTTTTTGAAAGAAGTCATCTGCCTCGTTCCGCCCCCTGCCGAGAGAGCTATCTTGCTTTGAAAGGGGAGGAGCTATAAAAAAATTAATTTTTCGGTCATGGTGCCAGCCAGCCACCACCGAGTCCAACAAGAGGACGGAACCGGAACTTGAAAGCCAGGCCTGCCCACGCCAGCTGTACACCCTAACTGTAACCAAATATGACTCAACTCACACTAGATTAACCCTCGCCGCCAGGAAAAAGGAAAAACGAAAAAGTGAGTAGGACCCAGGATAGTTGTTAGAAAGTGGTAGGAAAGTGAAAGATAGAGGGGAGGATAGGAAAAGGCGACTGCCGATTTCCCCCGGTCGGGTCAGGCCGGAGGTGCCGCCTACAGGAAGCTGGGGCCAAAGTGGTGTGTTGCCTCCGCCGAGGGGCCTTAAGGGTCCAAACGCTCGGCTTCGGCTCAACCACCAGGATCCCCTTTTCCCCGGACACGGCGATGCCACGCACGGCTAGGCGCGGGTGCTCGGGTCCGTGGTGATGCACTGTTCACCATCATCCCCCTGCAGGGATGTCCCTACGGATGCTCGGGAATCCGTGGTGTCGCCACTCACCAACGTCTGCATGGAGCAGACGCCCTCCTGCGGCGCCAAAGTTAATTCTTGCACGAAAAAGGCGAAGTCTGATGTTTCTATCTTGTGAGTTGCATTTGCGTGAGATGCATTTAATGCTTAGGAATACACCAATATAACTATTGTTACAATTGACTGTGTCATTCGGTCAGTCTTGATTAGCATCGCCATGGTGGTCGATCTAAATTTCTTAAAGTCATTCTGGGATGATGAGAGAATGCCATTTTGCTGACTTACTGTGTAATGCTGTGAGCAAGCACTTTCTCGAAGAGGGCGTTTATAAAACCAAGAGCCGAGAGCGGCCTATAGTTGTCGTGTTGCCTAGCATTCTCTCCGGATGTAGACAGCAACCACACTGGTAATTTTACGATATTTTCTAAGCGCCGGGCAGAAACACTTCAATAAATATTTAGGCTAAAGTAGCACATAGATAACAGTTGTTTTTTACCATGGACAACAAAATACCGTTGAGTCCCGTAGGCTTCCAGCATCCAGTAAGTGTAGTGTACTGATGATATTCAAGACTACTTATTTTCACAATTCCGAAAGCCATTTCATAATACTCGGGTAGAGATGGTGGGTATATAGGAGCCAACTTAGCAGTAATTCTGTACCTGCAGATTAATTGCAGTCTTTAAATTGTTCTGATAAGACATGTTTATTTGCATAGAATGCCAAATCAGCAAGTACGTGGTTTGATGCAGTAAGACGAGTTAGAGTGTCTATTGCACTTCATCGTTACTTAGAATTGCCCGCCCATAAGTTTATTTGCTTTCTGAACTATGACTTTTTATCGGTACGAATGAAAGCAATAGCTTTATTTCTATGAATTCTCTACAGAGCACAGTAACAAGCGTAGCCTCGGTTTTGTATGTCCCCCCCCCCCCCCCCCCACCCCGCTGCTAAGATATTTCGCACATTACAAACCAGCACTTTTCCATAAACAACGCTTCGTGAAGTGTGGATGTTTTAATGCGTGAGCATAATGAGCCTGTTTCGCAGAAAATCCGGTGGGTGTCGGAGTAGTGAGCCAAAAACCACTACCATGACTCTGGCAGGTTGTGCTCAGAGAGCAACCTAGGAGGCAGGTGGGCCACCTGGTTCACGTGAGCTTGGTGCGTCATCACAACCTACCCACCGGAGAGTGAGAAAACTGCCCTCATTGGCTGGCGGCAGTTAAATTAATCATTAGTCACTCGGGAAGAGCAACCTGGGTCGGTCAAGGCCCACCGCTGGAGGCACCAGCCATGGCAGATCGCTTAGCCGCTGCACCACTGAATATTGCCGCGAATGTCTGCACTGATTGTTCGCTTTTCAAATCTGCTGCCACACCACTTTATCGCTTTGTTTGCGACACAAGACGCGACTAGAATTTATTTCGATTGATCTCAGCCAGGCAGAGCTGATTCTACGTTGTTCCGGAACGTTCTAGTAACTTTAAACGCTTTATTTCAAAAGTTCGCTATCAGCTTTAAATTGAGCATGGCCGACAGCTGCGGGCATTCTGTTCGACGACCGCCGAGTACGCTTGTCGCTTCGCCGCCGCCGAGTGATTCAGTCCATTTTGCGTGCAAGTCAGCCAAATAAACAGTTTTCTTTTAGAAGACCCTTTTGTCCGTCTTCATCGCTGCTTCGACTGCCGTCACCACTACGTGACATCTGGTGGAGGTGCGGGGTAGCCTTCCATGTTCCGGACGCCCCCTTCAAGTCGTGAAGCCAGCCTTCAGCGCTTCGCACCCGAGGACGAGCCAGCAGCTCAGCGAGCCAGCCGACGTCTCCAGGGAGAGGAGCCTGAGTTCGGGAAACTGCCCGACCGCACCAGACAGCGAAAAAACGCTGCTACGAGTACCGCAACCTCGCCGAATATGTCGACACCGATCATACTGCAGCAACCGCGGGTGCCGCCAACTTTCAATAGATCCCTAGGCGAAGACCGCGGCGGTCGAATTTCGATGGAGGCGAAAATTCTAGAGGCCCGTGTGTTGTGCGATGTCAATGCAAGTTAAAGAACCCCAGGTGGTCGGAATTTCCGGAGCCCTCCACTACGGCGTCTCTCATAGCCTGCGTCGCTTTGGGACGTTAAACCCCCCAAAACCAAACCAAACCCTAGGCGAAGACCCTGAAGAATGGTTGGACCAATTTGAGCGTGTGGCGTCATTCAACAAGTGTTACGATGCGGCAAAAATTGGACACGTGTTTTTCTCATTGGATGGCTCCGCACGCACGTGGTAAGAAAACTACGAGTAATCTCTTACGACATGGCAGCTATTCAAGAGAGAACTATTGAAGGTATTCACCAATGTCGTGAGGAAAGAAAGAGCCGAACGACTCCTCGAGTCCAGGATACAGCTTCCGAATGAACCCGTCCGCGGTTACATCGAGGAGATGAAGCGCCTATTTCGCCGCGCCGACCTCGAGATGACCGAGGAAAAGAAAGTTCAGACTTTATTGCGCGGCGTAAAAGAACAACTCTTTGGCAGCCTCGTCCGCCAGCCGCCAAACACAGTCGAGGAATTCATGCAAGAAGCCTGCACGATTGAGAAGACCCTCGACGTCCGAGCTCAGCAGTACAATCGCCCTTACTCTGCCTGTGCAATCCGATCGGACACGACGGCCACCACCAGCGACAGCTTGCGGGAAGTTATCCGCGATATCTTCCGAGAGGAGCTACGCCGATTACTGCCATCCACCCCGACGGCCACAGAACCCGAGGCCATGACCTACGCCGCTGCAGTAAGGACTGCTCAGCCCCAACGACAACCCCTACGTCCTCCCCGATATGAGCCATTTGTTCCACAACGCCGCCTCCCAGCCCCCGCCCGCCCAGCATATGACCGACGCTCAAGCCCCAGGAAATGCGACGCCTGGAGGACTTCCGACAACCGGCCGTTGTGCTTCCATTGCGGTGAGGCCGGCCATATTCTTCGTCACAGCCTGTACTGGCTTATCGGTATTCGAGGATCTGCCGTTAACGCCCCACGACTACGCTTCGGACAACGACCGCAGGAAATCGACGAGTACCTCCGTCGAGAAGAGTACACGCCGAACCGCTTTTCGCGCTCACCATCGCCGTCAACCTCGCGCTTTGCGTCGCCACGCCGCAGCTACGCAGCCGCGGTACGAGGAAGGTCGCCCAGCCCCCGTAGGGGAAACTAAAGGCAGCAACCTCTGGAGGTGAGGTTGCTCACGAGCTAAACGCCCAAGATCCTCCACCGACCACGCCCCATGAAGACGCTGCACCCGCGACGCCGCATGAAGAACCGACACTCGCTGCACCGACGCCGCACACAATGAGAACCTCGACCACGACGCAAGCTACCTTGAAATCGACGCCGCCACCCAGAGGAGCTTCGACCACATGCCCAACCCGTGACTCGCATACGCGACGAAGCCGTGACCCGACGCCGAGAGCGACATGCAATGGAAGAGCCAGGACCTCCGACCTAGAAGTGACTATCGACGGCCGGAAAGTTACCGCTCTAGTCGACACAGGAGCCGATTACTTGGTGATTAAATGAACATTCGCTGCGCAGCTGAGAAAAATCACAACGGCTTGGGACGGCCCACAAATTCGGACCGCAGGGGGCTACCTCATTACACCATCAAGACGATGCACGGCGCGAGTGACTTTCAATTGATATACATATCCTGCGTACTTTGTTGCGCTACCGCAATGCTCCCGCGAAGTGATCTTGGGTATAGATTTCCTTAATGAGCATCAGGCGATCATCGACCTGCGATCCAAGCTGATCACGCTTTCGACAGACGAAGCCATCGCTTCGATGAAAACAGGCGAAAATCACATTGCCCTGAGTGTCCTGGAGGAAGAAGTGAGCGTCCCACCCGGATCAAGCGTTATCGTGACCGTAGGTGCCACGAAAGCCATTAACGCTGAAGCCATCATCGAGGGGAACATGCAGTTGCTTCTAGACCGAGGAATCAGCATCGCAAGAGGCATCGCGCATTTCCGCAATGGCCAGGCCGAAGTACTGCTGACTAACTTCAGCGAAGAATACCGGCACATTAACAGAGGAACGACGATTGCTTTCTTCGACGAAATATCTGACGTACGAGGCTCCTTCGCCCTCTCCGACCCCTCCGCAGAAGATTCGCCTGACCAAGAGAACTCGCCCACTTTTGACGTCAACCCAGCCCTGCACCGGAACAGACAAGACCAGATCCGCAACCTGCTTCAAAGCTATATACAGTGAGTGTTTTTTCGACATCGCCGAAGGTGCGACAAACGCCAATTGCGAAATAATCGTATTATAACGGACCAACACGTCCGACCTCTCCGTCAAAGCCCCTACCGTGTGTCACCGCGAGAACGACAAGATATCCGGGACCAAGTCGAAGAAATGCTTCGCGACGACGTCATCCAGCCTTCAAACAGCCCATGGGCGGCACCAAAAGACGGCGTACTTCGATTCTGCGTGAATTACTGCCGCTTGAACAACATGACAAAGAAGGACGTCTACCCCCTCCCCCGCATAGACGACACACTGGACCGCCTCTGCAACGCCAAATATTTCTCATCGATGGATCTCTAGAGCGGCTACTGGCAAATTGAGGTCGACGAAAGAGATCGCGAGAAGACAACATTCATCACTCCGGATGGGCTGTTTGAGTTCAAGGTGATGCCATTTGGTCTCTGTTCCGCACAACCGACGTTTCAGCGAGTAATGAATACAGTGCTTATTATTAATTATTAATTATTATTAATTGGTTTTGGGGGAAAGGAAATGGCGCAGTATCTGTCTCATATATCGTTGGACACCTGAACCGCGCCGTAAGGGAAGGGATAAGGAGGGAGTGAAAGAAGAATGGAAGAAGAGGGGCCGTAGTGGAGGGCTCCGGAATAATTTCGACCACCTGGGGATCTTTAACGTGCACTGACATCGCACAGCACACGGGCGCCTTAGCGTTTTTCCTCCATAAAAACGCAGCCGCCGAGGTCGGGTTCGAACCCGGGAACTCCGAACCCGACCTCGGCGGCTGCGTTTTTATGTGCTGGCAGGTCTGAAGTGGAAAATTTGTCTGGTGTCTTCGCCTCGAACTTTGAAGAGCACCTCAAAAGACTTCGAACAGTACTAGACGCAATCAAGTCGTCTGGCCTAACCTTGAAAGCAGAGAAATGCCACTTTGCTTACGAAGAGCTGCTGTTTCTAGGCCACATCTTTAGCAAGGAGGGAGTACGCCCAGATCCGCGGAAAACAGCTGCTATTGAACAGTTTCCACCACCGGCCGAAAAGAAGGCAGTGCGCAGATTTCTCGGACTGTGCGCATATTACCGACGATTTGTGAAAAACTTTTCGCGCATCGCCGAGCCCCTGACCCAACTGACGAAGGCAGACGTGGCGTTTGAATGGGATGCGCAGCAAGCAGAAGCCTTCAAGGAACTTCAGCGTCGTTTACAGTCCCCACCGATCCTTGCGCATTTTGATAAAAACGCCGATACTGAAGTTCATATCGACGCAAGCACCGTGAGACTAGATGCCGTCCTTGTTCAAAAAAGTGACATGCTGAAGAAAGTCATCGCATACGCTAGCCGTTCCGTTTCCAAGGCCGAGGCTAACTATTCGACAACTGAGAAGGAGTGCATTGCCATCATCTGGGCTACGTCGAAATTTCGCCCCTACCTCTACGGACGACCGTTCAAGGTGGTCAGCGACCACCACGCGCTGTGCTGGCTTGCCAATTTGAAGGACCCCTCTGGCCGACTCGCTCGATGGAGTCTGCGTCTCCAGGAGTTTGACGTCACCGTCGTTTACAAGTCCGGACGCAAGCACTCTGACGCCGATATCCTCTCACGAGCCCCTGTAGATGCACCGCCGCCGGACAACGATGGGGACGCATTCCTGGGACCCATCAGCCCCAGCTCTTTTGCCCAGCAGCAACGCTCGGACCCCTACTTAAAACGCCTCATCGAGTACCTGGAAGGCAAGGTGTCTTCACCCCCTACTTCATTCAAGCGAGGTATGTCTTCCTTCAGTGTGCAGAATGAGGTCCTCGTGAAGAAGAACTGTGCAGCGAGCAACACAGCCTACCTCCTTGTTGTACCTACTTGTCTCCGCGAAGAAGTTCTACAGGATTCACACAACGAGCCGACAGCTGGACATCTCGTGTTTACTCGCACCCTGCGCCGCATTCAAGACAAGTATTAGTGGCCCCGACTCTCTTCCGATGTCGCACACTATGTGAAATCCTGACGAGATTGTCAGCGACGAAAGACCCCTCCCACACGACCAGCAGGATTTCTGAACCCCATTGAACCTCCCTCAAGGCCCTTTCAGCAGATCGGCATGGACTTGACTGCATGGCCCTTTTCTAACGTCAACATCTGGAAATAAGTGGATCATCATAGCGACCGACTACCTGACCCGTAACGCCGAGGCGAAAGCCCTACCGAACGAAACATCACCAGAAGTTGCCAAATTTTTCCTGGAATGCATTCTTCTTCGATACGGCGCCCACGATGTGCTCATCACAGACAGGGGAACAGCATTCACGGCGGAACTATCGCAAGCTATCCTGCGTTACAGCCAAACCAGCCACCAGAGGACAACTGCATACCATCCGCAGACCAACGGACTGACCGAGCGGCTGAACAAAACCATCGCCGATATCCTCGCCATGTATGTCAATGCCGTACACAAAACCTGGGATGTCATCATGCCTTACGTCGTCTTCGCCTACAACACCGCTGTGCAGGAGACCACTCAGATGACGCCTTTTAGGCTCGTCCATGGCAGGGAGGCCACGACCACGCTAGACGCCATGCTGCCCAACGTTACAGAAGAAGAGAACGTCGACGTTGCCGCCTACCTTCAACGCGCAGAAGCCCGAAGGCTTGCCCGATTACGGATCGAAGATCAGCAGCGGTCCGACGCCAGACGCTACAACCTACGAAGACGCAACGCGGAATATAAGCCAGGAGACCAAGTCTGGGTGTGGACGCCCATTCGCCGCCGTGGATTGAGTGAAAAGTTTTTGCGCCGCTATTTCGGCCGGTACAAGGTTCTTCGTCGGCTAGGTGAACTGGATTATGAAGTCATCCCTGAAGCAATGACTGCATCCCAGCGATGCCGCCTACGACCAGAAGTTGTCCATGTAGTCCGTCTGAAGCCGTATTATGCGCGCTAAAAGCCGCTGCCTTTCCATGCTCTATTTTCGCAAGATTCGTTTTTTTTTTCCTCTTACTAGTCGCATTATTTGTTTTAATGCATCGGATCGATGCTTCTTTGAGAGGGGAGTAATGCCGCGAATATTTGCAGTGTTTGTTCCTTTTTCAAATCTGCCACCACGCCACTTTATTGCTTTGTTTGCGACACAAGACGCGACTAGAATTTATCTCGATTGATCTCAGCCAGGCAGAGCTCATTCTACGTTGTTCCGGAATGTTCTAGTAACTTTGCACGCTTTATTTCGAAAGTTCGCTATCATATTTAAATCTCATGAGCACAGCCGACAGCGGCGGCCATTCTGTTCGACGACCGCCGAGCACGCTTGTCGCTTCGCCGCCGCCAAGTGATTCAATCCATTTTGGGTGCAAGTCAGCCCAATAAATAGTTTTCTTTTAGAAGACCCTTTCGTCCGTCGTCACCACTGCTTCGACTGCGGCCACCACTACGTGACAATATTCCCTGTGCGGATGGCCGGAAAATCAAAATAAGAAACTTAAAAACCCGACCGCTGGGATGGTGCAGCAGCAGCGCTGTATGATTTTTATAGGTGACTCAAAAAGTGAACGTCGCGCTCTCGGGGCTGGCCGGCGACGAGACCCAGTTGCGCTTTCAGCCGAGCCTGAAGGCGATTAGCGGCACTGCTAGACCAAGATACGGGAGGCGACGATGTACTCAAAGGAGCGAAGGCACAGGCGACTCCGCGTAGAGGGTGAATGTTCCACTTCCAGAAATAGCGCCTCAGGCGAGATTCGTGCAAGGAGGGCCGCGCTCGCTGGAGCGAGAGGGTAAGAACCGTGATCGCTGCGGAGCCTCCGCTGCCGTAGATTGTTTAAAGGGGTCTTTGCATGGCTAATCTAGCCGTTTAATTTTCTTCTATCTTTCAGTCAATTATCTTTCAAGCATATCATTATTACGTTATTAATTTCTCAGTGATAGATACAACCTAAAATACCAAACGTTCTACTACGCTTTCCTGTGTTGCTGGGAAAGTGTGCTTCCTACAGACGAACTGCGGAGTTAAACGTCTCGAAGATAAGCATCGGGTGTGAAGGACGTGTAGGGGAGGGCTTCGGAATAATTTAAGCCACCTATCGTTGTTTAACGTGCGGCCATGCTGTGCAGTACATAGCCCATTAGAGCGTTAGCGCTTATTAGTTTCGACAAGCGCGTTCCGCAATTTCGTTCTGTCGTCGGCATTTGCGTCCACAGCGATACCTGTCATTTTTCAATCAACTCCCTGCCACGGTTGTCAGGTGGCGCAGTGAAGAAAAGGAAAAGCATCCTCTCTACTTTTAGTGGATAGGAGGGAGAATGTAAGTGGAGAGGTTAGCGATAGAGGGTGGGAGGTGTCAGATGAGAAAGTGGAGAGGAGACAAACGGAAAAATAAGAGTTGGGACAAGGGTGAAGGCGACGGGTGGCCTACTGGACTGGATGTTCGCATCGGCTGTGAGAGGTGGCCGGTTCGGAACATACACAAACTAATTGCTTAACAGTGCCGTCCTAGGTAAGTCCTGAGGCACCTCCAGCTGTCTGACATGCCCTTAATGTAATTTCTAAAGTAGGAATACTCACCATTAAATCCCTAAATGAAAAGGATTTGCTCTACGCTCGTGAACGTTTTTGTTCTAACGATTATTCAATAACTGGCCTCGTATTGTGCAGAACGAGGCCCTCTATAGCACACTTTTCACCGGTATGTCTGAAAATAACGTCTCCTACTGCTTAGCACTTCCGAAGTTGGTTTCCGCAGAAAGTTCTCTCAGTATTATATTATTCAGTTCCTTTCATATCAGACTGAATACGATGAATAAGGGTAAAACAAAAAGAGCTGGAGAGAGATTCAAACAAGCTTGGTATGCCCAAATTTCATGGGCACCAGCAACTGGCATCTTTTCTTGGCCGTCAGTAGTGAACACTGCGTAACTCAAGGCTGATATTTTAAAACTAATTTCCATAAAACTCCAGAACCCCGAGAGATTCTCCTTGTATATGATGATCATCATGGGCCTCCTCGATGCGAAATCTGAACAATAAATTGTTTCCTACCATCGTACTAACTACACCCGACGGCCATTTCAAATCAATCTATTGTGCGAACATTAGAAATTTCGGCGACATTTTTAAGTGTCAGCTCGATGCTGGACGTGGTTGCAGCCGTGCAAACCAGAAGCGCTTGTCCAAATTTCCTAGATTTCGAATGCTATGAGGAGGCACCCGCGGTACAATAGTGGAGCGGGCGGAGTTGGTCTCAGCAACCTCAAACTATACTCTCTCTCTCTCTGTGTTATGAGGAGACAATAAGATTGGCAGAGGAATAAAACGTGGAAGTGTAAAAGGGCAAAAGGTAAACGATTATTTGATAAGACACTTCTCATTAAAATATTTTTACCTTATAGCGACCCGCGCAGCTGGCAGTGGTGAAATGCCAAAAAAGACGAAGTATCCCCAGCACGCGCTCGTTAGAACGCTCGGGATCTTGTCCAGGCCCGGGCGCGGCTGCCCCCGCTCCGCTGCTGTGTCCTCTCCGGCAGCCCTCCAATAAATGTAGCAGTGGTCGCCTTCCTGGGTGACCTCCATAACCTCATTCAGGTTGTCATAATTTTTGTGACGAACGTTTGTTTTATTTAAATTCAGTGCAGGTATAACGGGACTGTTTATAAAAACGGCCAGAAACTAAACCTGAGTGAACCAAGTCGACGACTTGCATGCGTTAGTGATCAATGGCAGGGAGAACTGCAAGTATTTAATACACGCTTAAAATCTCTAAGTGATGCACTGGTGGGCTAATTTTTAATATGACCTCATACTGAGATCGCTGTGAAATCTACCAATGGCTCCCAGCTGTGCAGAAAAATACAATGGCTGAGCAGAGCACGATGAACGCTCGCAGAACGAGGGAAGCTTTGAATTCTTGAATTCTTTTTTCGGCATATTGTCTTGCCAAGCACTGGTCGCGTTCTCTCCCTAAGGATATTAAGATAAAGCGCTGGTGAATTATCAGTTATAACTTGACTGCACTGCTACTTATATTTTATTCATATTTCACAAGCACATAAAAAATATGGTACTCTATGTTCTAACCTAAAAGACTCTAGTCGTCTTCACTACTATGTAAAAGCTAAGTTATTTACATCAGTATAAAAAGAAACGTCGCGGCCTTTTATGTGTTAACTGATTAGTCTCAAGCAATTAGACAACCTTACTTGAAAAACGACCTGCAAACCTAAGACTCTAATGCGAGAAAATTCCTGTGATACGTCAAACCATGCAGTCGCCTAAGACGCGCGCAAACCGGCGGTAACCTGTCAAACACACGAACGAGGCAGCCTTGTCATGTGGTTTACTTAGCGTGTAAAGCAGTAATTTACAAGTAAATTTGCTTGGCACGCTCGGTGGCTAAAGGAGATGCATTCTGCATTGCGTACAAGTCGAGAAGATAGGTGTAGAAAAGCGGCATAGTGCCATGTGCGTGCTTCATGCGCTATGCAACCCATGCTTATTTAATATCTACCCATTCCGAAGAGTTGCTGTATTCGGTTGCAGGTTAAGGGGATTCATAAAAATTTGGTGCTATTTTCTTTGCTTTGTGATTTTGTTGTTCCGAAATCTTCAAAGCACGTACAGGATTTGGGCCCGCTACTAGCTAGTTCAGAAAAATATCGAACCAGGGAAATACAAAAGTGACATTTTCATTCATGGTTCAAATAAAGTAAAGAAGAAATTCTAACACCAAGCAAATATTATGGCATAGGCAAAGAAAGAAAATACAAAAGAGGTGTAGGAAGTAAAATCTTCAGGCCATTCATCATTTCGGGTAAAATTATTTTTATGTTCAGTGATTCAGGCTTAAATATTTCATAAGTTAAACAATGGCTCGACTTTACCACTTAAGGACAAAATGCACAAAAAAACAAAATACCGCATTGTTTCAAATATAATAGCGCGAAATAACAAGAACGTTACTCCAAGCACACCCTTTAGTCAGAGTCACACCAGGGAGACGCGATGCCGGCACTTACACAACGAAGACATCGGTGGGTTAGTCGGAAGATCCCGTCGCTGGACCACTGGGCTTTCACACCAGACTGACGACTACGCAATCCTGATAACGAGTGCGCGTTGATGTAGAGTTACAGGTTTCCTGGGCAACGGCGCCGGCGAAACTGGCAGGAAAACGTCATTTTGACCTTTCCCCTGCACATCAACAGCCTAGCTTAACCTTTTCTCCGAAGAATTAACCACCTGAATATCAGCGCTTTAATTAGTCTAACTTACCTATTAGAAATAAGGAAATAAAGCTCCTACATTTTATCTGTTCAACGTTGAACCCTAACTAGGGATACTTATTTTCCATAGTCCTAATGTTTACTTGCCGCAGGGCCCCCTTGAGTAACGAATACTCCGTAGCTGCACCACTGGGTTCATGGGATGGGTGCAATTTCGATGACCGCATAAAGCTAATTCACAACATTTAAGAACGAAAATGTGCAAAAAGTGAAGCTTTTTTCACTAAAATATACGGTGCGAATTAAATATATGACAAAATGTACGATACTGAAATATATAAAAATATACGAGTGCTTTAAAATATACGATTGCATGCACCGCTGAATGAGTATACAACATGAGTGCTGAGGCTGAACGCGGTGGGTAGCAGGTATCGGCGTATCTTGAATATAGTAAATTAAGTCGTTTTTTATAAACATTCCTATCAAATATAGTTTAGGGAAATGCAATCTAAAATCAAGTATTGGTCACATCGAAAGAATTAGATGCAATGAGTGGGAAGTGCCGCTTCCAAGTGGGGTATGAAACCCGGCGACAACTGTTACCAAAGCAGGCGATCGCATCATCGGTGCTTCTTTCTGAGTTACCGTAAAGTGCGTACGAAACGAGCTACAAATGTGAAGTCGAGAGCAGAATATTTAGGATGAGTAACACTCAGTTTGCGCTTGATGTACTGCGAACGTGCAGTAGATCTGTCTACGTAGCTAAGTAAACAACATTACCGGCGGGGCACAGACGTCGTCGCCGACAAGTTTTCGAGGAATTTCGCTCTCTGACGGTAGATGCTCAATACTGCTCTATTATCTGCACGCGCTCACTCAGCGAATACACTAGCTATTCACTGCCTTAGTTTTCTTCTTAATATCTCCTAGGTTGGCCGTTCTGCTTTGCTTCTTAATGCTCTGCATCACACTTTGCATTTCGTTTCCTAGTTATATAACATAGCAGCGTTATTAGCTCATCTGAGATTTCTAAGCTAATATTCATTAATTTTAATCCCAATTGTTCACAGTTTTGTGTCTCAGAATATTTCCATTACACACTTAGTGTTGAATACTGGAGATATCTTGTCACCCTCGCTCACATTGTTCTCTATAAGGATTTTCAGTCGCTGTAGACATTCTCCATTACATTAATGTGCGCCTGTATAACACCGTAGTTCCGTAATGCCTGCGTGTCGGCTAAGGTTTCAACTGAACCAAATGCTTTCAAGGAATGTATAACCCTATTTTTTCGGGTTAGCAATATTTTTTTCATCTCTTTAGCACCTGATGAGATGGTATGAATATACCCTGTCGTTGAGGAGCCTTTACCAACGCCATTCTAGTTCTGTGTTTGATTGAAATTTAAATTCGCTTTGGTTCCGCTAGCAATTACGAAATGAATAACTTGTTGAGAAAGAACAGTACTCTGACTAGGTGCTAATTTTTCTATTACTTAACGTTCCTTTTCTTATCGCTTAAAATATTGTTAGCATTCTGCTCAGATTACACCGTAAGCTAGAGGTTAACAGTCGCTACGTTAACGTGGTGGCCACTTCTTTTTTTGCCAAATACCACACCCCGGTAATGAACCTTCAATCCATTTACATTGTCCTCACCAGCTGCTTCCCCACTTTTATTGCTTGTAAGACTTCTTTGCTTCCTGTCTCTTTAGCGGCGCCATATGTCCTATTCGTCAGAGTCCTTTGCTCTGTCATTACAAACCTTGTTATTTTCTCTACTGTATAGATCTGTGTGAAACCCCCGGGCTGCCCAGCTGCCTCATCGATATTGATGGTGGTGGTGACATTATTTTTTTATCTCTAATTTCTTTTTACCGCTTTAAGTCAACCTCCGCTCTTTAGCGCATAGTTTATTCTCTGCATATTCTACTTCTTTAAGGTGGTTTTAATAAGTGTATTACACTCCACAACTCTGCCAGCTCTATTGTATGACTTTGCAGGCTTTGAAGCCTTGGTGTTTCTTAAACGAATATTTCTGCTCCTAAGAGAGGTAACCAATTTCTTGACTAGCTATCCTTCCGTCCACTTGGGATGCACACTGCCTTATGATATTTTTACGATTGTCAGTCAGTGCCTAAGCAGTAAGGCTGTTTTCCCTGGTTAAAACCTAATATGAATTTAGCATGGGGGCACTTAACTTTCACACTTTCTCTCATACCGCTTGGCTTTTTTTTTTCTTGAAGGGGGGGGGGGGGGGGTGGCTTCTTACTTTTTAGTTGCTTTTGTTCCCTCTGCAAGTGTAGTATAATTCGAAATGTTACCACGGCGTCCTCACTACATGTCACCTTCACGGCCACGTAAACATCGAGCACAAGATAGGAGGTGCCCATAACATTATTTCTGTTAAGGCTTTTCCACGTCCACATCCTGTTGTGTCGCTTCCGGAAGGCATTTATGACCCGGAAGATACTTCGTTCAGAGGTGTATACTAGCAACTCTTCCCGGCTCATCCTTTACCCTATGCTATATACACCGGCAGCCAGGTCTGTTGCCAGTGCCTTGCTAACATTTGCATTGAAATCATCAATCAGTGCAGAACACTCTGCCTTTACTTCGCTCACTGCCAATTCTGCGCCTTTATGCAAGTTTTTGACCAACTTTTCATTACGTGAGGATGTAGGCGCATTGGCATTTAGGACCTTCATCCTTAGGTCCGATAAATAACACCTTGTTACTAATGATATGGAAGTAATATCTTGCCAGCTATATCATGACTCATCAGGGATCCTAAAGCTACTTATCCTCAGTCCATTAATCCACAATAGCGTAATACGTGCCCGCACTTCCCCTCTGGTCCTAACCTCACAAAGCCCTATGACATTTCATGCCGGCTAGTGCCTAAAACAGCGATGCTAGGCTTTACTCATGGAAGAAGTTTTAACGTAAAATGTGCCAAGGTTGCGCTTCCAATGGCGGCCACTCCGGAGTATTGTTAGCAGCCCGCGCTGCGTCACCGCAGCGTAAGCCTGTTGCTACGGTGTGCTGGAGACGGGTTATAGGGTGTTGATATTTGAATTCTTACAGGACATTGTCACCAAGCTCTACATCACGTTGGCAAAATCTTGTTGTAACATGGTCTGATATCAGCACTGGTCCAGTCGCGTAATTAAATTCTATTGGCACTGTGATTACAAAAAAAGTGGAGTGGCTGGAAGAGACAGGCATGGGAACCGCGGTTTTCTTGGACGCGAGCTAAATGCTGAACCACTGTGGCGTCCCGGCATCATTATCTCTCCTAATTAATCCGTGATCTTTGCCCTTTGAATGCACTTCATTGATTATTTTTTATACCCGCTATTACGATCTGTTCTTCCCCCTTATACAATACCCCAAAAGGGCCCTTAAAGGTAATTAAGTTATGAAGATGTATATACTGCTTGATCATAAACATAAACAACACCACTTTCCATATTGCCGCTTCATGCTAATCGCAATCGCGCGCGGTGGCACTTGAAGGGCGCCCGTCTCAAAATTTTGATCAACAGTGCACCGTGACTTTTGCCTCATACCTATCGCAATAACCGATGGTCCATATATTTGTTCCGTACGGGCAAGTGTAGTAGAATTGCGAGGAGGTAATGCACTGTTTAGGTGGCTGCGTTTTAAAATTTGGGAGCTCAAATGAGTCCGGAGAAGTAAAAACGACAAAAGTCACAATAGTGAAAGCGACAGGTAATTACCGTTCTTACCACGGGCAATAAGTGCTACCTTACAGCCTGCGAAAAAACGTTTTAAAGAACCTGCTAAATAACTGCCCCTATTTAGACGATTCGGCCTGCCTTTAAAAAAAAGAAAAAAAACTCGCGACCTGCTTCTATAGCTCCTGAACATTGCTGCTGGGCTTCGACACGAATAGCGCACGTGAGTTTTTTTTTAAATACCTGCAAAAGTTAGCTGTAACAATCCGCATGCATAAGTACACACAACTCCGTGAAACAGGAAATCTCAAAGGGGCACTGACCGTAGAAACATTCTTGCACTTCTCGCCTTACCTCAGAGCAAAATGACGAGGGCAGTGCCCACTATCCCCATCTGGACTTAAACACAGGAACTCCACGATCGTATGCCCAGATGTGGCTTCTTATGGAGAGCGCGTACACATATGGCACATGTTCGCTTTGATTCGGGCCCAATAAGACAAAATTCTGATTTACAAGAAAATAAATTTTGAAGTTCTCGCTTAGGAGAAAAAATTCTGATGTCGACACAGAGTGTGCAGTGTAAAAGCACCAGTACTGCAATCTTTGTTATGTATGCCTGTCAGACTGCGCTGGACGACTATAATTGCACAGAATCACGAACAGCTTGGCATACTAAAGCCTGCCGTGCTAAGTTCAAACAACAGTACTCGTTACGCTAGCCGCTTGCTTTATGTTTAGCAATATTGTGCCGGAATTCTCTTCTCTATTTTTTTCAAGATGTCCCTACAATAGTGACGTTGATCCGAATTGTGGGAAATCCAAAGGATCATTTCCTATCTGCTGTTGCTCTCCATCCGGTCGCGAGTGACACAAATGCATCGGCTTCGTAAAACTTACCTACAGACCATAGGAGTCGTTTTAAAGCATCGAATTCTTAAAAATAAACATTTTTAATCTATTAACTAATCTCTAGGGTCAGTTTTCGTATATTTTGTCATAGTCTAACGTTCGACGGAATACCGTCTGGTCAGGATGAAGCATTATAACAGGGTGAAGTTTGAGTCACTGACCAAGTCAAAAACAAACGAAAATGACGTTTCGGGTCCCGTACGGGACCCTTGTTCACAAGAAGACTGTCAAAGAAGAAGGCGGGATTGTATAGTCTTCAGGATTGTTCCTAATCTTTTTGCGCAGATATGATGAAGAGAGCCTTAATTCCTGTTCAAGGTATCTTTCGTCGTTTGGATGACTAATGATTCTAAATGCAGTCTTTTCAAATTATTTCTTTCTGTGGCTACAATCTCCGCCTCGTCCCAGGCAATCGCGTGGCCAGTGGTCTGCACGTGCTCGGCGATAGCGTTCTTTGATGCGCGATGGTTCCTTACCTCGCCTTGATGATCTTTCATTCGTCGCTGGAAGTTCCCGGTTTCGCCGATATAGACGGATGTGCAGTCATTGCAAGGAACTTTGTAAACCACACCAGGAATATTTTGTCAAGCGGGAGAAATTCAGTGCTTTATGGAATTTTATGATTCCGTTATAGGAATGAAATAAAGTCTAGTTGAAATCCTACTAGAGACAACAAGCAAGACTCAAAGTCGTCTTTAGTCGAAACAAATGCAGAATGAGAGACAATGGGGTATCTATACCTAGCACTTCAACCAAGCACAAACCAGGCTCGTGTTCGCACGATGACGGCGCACTTTGGAACCAAGCATGAGCTGGCTTGGTGCGGTACCGAGATTCAAAACTGTGATTTCGTTCGTGCTAGTGGGTACCGAACTCTTCAGTCAGTAATCTGCAAAACCAACGACGAAATATAGACAGTACAGCAAGCTTCCTTGTATGCAAGGAACAGAGGCGTAACGCGAAAAAACGCTATCTAGTGCAGCGAGTACAAGGGTAAGCTACCACGGAAGCTAGCGAAGGGCATTTGTGGACGCAACTTGTGAGTGCTTCTTTTAGTGAACGCTGCGTCAACACGCGTGATAGGAATGGTCACGTAATGACGTTCGCCAGTGCTCATATACCGAAGTGAAGGTACGCAGAAAGCCTATTAATGGCCTGAAGTAAACACGCTGTTAGCGTTCAAACCATAAACAGGGCAGTTTGTCGTTTGTCGTTAGATTTGCGCAGATTAAAACTATACTCCAGGCAATCTGAGCAGCGTCAATTCCGGCTCACTCTATGCTTCTTTCTGATCGCCTAAGCTAAAATTCTCGCTGTAGCAAGGCACGCCATGGCAGCCAGAAAGACACCTATCCAAGCCCTATCGTTTGCAAGCACGTGCTTATTTTCTTCATTTTGTTCCTGAATCTTAATGGTAAATAAGCTGAAACATTTTGACAGTGCAACAAGAAGGCCTTAGAGCATTGTTGCCAGAGAACGCCTTATAACAAATCAGCAATTTAAAGCAATTCTACGCAGCCCTGGTTAGCACGATGTATTGTAGATATTCCATTTCCGCAGCGACTAAGTATTGTTTATATTAGTGCTTTCACTATTAATCTGGTTCAGACGCATTACTTAGGGGTGTTTGAAGCTTTCTTGCTATAGGACGATTCTTGCTATCGGACGTTTCACGAGAACTTTAATAGGGAAACCGCGTATACACTTTCTCCGAAATGCGTGCGTCCTTAAAAAAATTAGGCTGAGCAAATAGATATCAATATATGCACGCTACAAAATTATAACAAGGCGATCACCTTTGCAGTAGGATGAACGAACTCGGTATAGTAAACAAAAACGCAAGGAAAATCGAACTGTATAGAAGTTAGAGCTATATCGACTACCACAGAAACACATATCTTAGGTGCTCAACAATGTGTCATTCCTGAGAAATGCGTCAGCTGTATATTTTGCCGTAGTTTATTTGTGCATGGGCGCGAAGTGTCAGATTAAAGGGGCTAGTTCTTGAATCATAACGCCCTCGCGGCGTCCCACTGCTTCATTTCTACATCAGCTCACTGTCGGAAGGCGTTCCGTCAGTATTATATGAAAGAGGAAGCAGTATGGTTTGGTTTATGGTGGTTTAACGTCCCAAAGCGACCCGGGCTACGACGAGACGCCGTAGTGAAGGGCTCCGGAAATTTCGACCAGCTGGAGTTATTTAACGCGCACTGACATCGCACAGTACACGGGTCTCTAGAATTTCGCCTCCATCGAAATTCGACCGCCGCGGCCGGGATCGAACCCGCGTCTTTCGGGTCAGCAGGCGAGCACCATATCGATTCACTGAGCCATTGCGGCTGCACAAAAGTAAGCGGAATGAATCTTTAGGTCCATGTACAATGTTAAACCCTCCAAACTAGAGCCTGTTGCGGCAAGGAAGCAAGAAATTGCTGACACCTTGAAAATATGAGTGCTTAAACAGCTGGAAAACTGATCCTGAAAACCTGATGTTCCTGTGAGAGAGCAAGTGAAAATGACTCTATCCGGAAATATTTAAGCCTTAATATCCGTGAAAGCACCACACCTGCAAGTACTCCTAACGCCAGAAACCCCCTCCTTGTGTCTAGCACATCCACAGTTTTTTTTTTCCTTCTGTCTGGTCCTCATACTGAATACTTGGTATCCAAAGAAGGTCGATACACATATTTCCCTAAGCTAAGATAATGGTTTTGTCTTGATAAACCTTTTTTCCAGTCGTAAAGATTTGCTTTGTTTAATACCATGTTTGGAAGCGATGCTGCTCACTTCAAATGAAATAGACTGAAGCACCCTACCTGTACTTTTCATTGCGGCAACGCTTAGTCGAACACTTTACATATATTAAAACGAATTCTTTCGGTACTGGTTGTCATAGAAGTATGTATGTTTTCAATTTTCACTTTTGTAGCGTAGAAGAAAGCCACCATTTTTTCTTGGTTATTAATGCCTATATAAAGGCAGCCGAACCAGTTATCACACGTGTAGTACATGTGTCTGTCTAGCGAAAAAAAAAAACGGTTTTGGGGGTGTGGCACTTAAATACTTTTATATTTGTGAAGTACGACTGAGAGAACGGTCCTCGTAAGCAGTCCTCAGATCAAGACTCCGATACCTTCTGCTATATTGCGGGCCAACGAGATCAACCGCTGCTGATCGCCTAACCTGGAACTACACAGAGCAGCTTCTCATGAGGATGCAGTTGGGTGGGGTACAGGTTACCAGGGCGAGGGGGGGTAGGGGGAGTTTGCCCCCCCCCCCCCCCCCCCCCCCCGTCGAACGCTGTATAGTGGTTTGGTCGCTGTTCCGGGACGACCTGTGAGAGGGGTGTTTTTACGAGGAAAAGGTGTGCTTGTGCTCTGCCGTTAATATGTGCTTGTGCGTCGTTAATATCTGACCTATCGCGTCTGGTGCCCGGCCTATGTGTTGTCGGGCGCGTGCATGTGCGCGCTCGTTGACAAGAAGGCACACTTGGCCTGATGCCCAGTCGATGCATAACATCAGGAGGATGCTGGAGATTCTTCAGTATATATTGCGCATTGGGAGCGAGCAGTGGGGAATCGAACTCCCAGTAGGCGGCCTGGGAGTCGGTGGCGACGTGTATTGTGATCGCGTCATCATGTGGGCGTGCTTCGTTTGTATTGCGAGGGTGACGGTACCCTCTTCCACCGACCGGCTCGAAATCAAGCAGTGAATGCGGCAGGCTGCGCGTCGCCACTCTCATTCAGCACCACTATGCATATGGCAGGATTGTCGGAGTAGATGACGGCGCCAGTATAGAGCGTAGACGGATTGTTTTCGAAGAAGCATGTCAGCGCTTGTAGTAATGTTCGTCTTCTGCCTGGGTGACGATCGGTATTCATGTTTCGTGAAATTTCCAAAACGCCGCGCAGTAGCTGTGCAACCTATTCTAACCAAATCTAACCTACCTACTTAGGCTAGAATAAATGGCGCTGGACTCAAGCTAGCACCGTAAAGTATTCCGAATCGAGACTTGGCGGAAGCGGTATTAATGTACGAATTTCTTTGTAAGATGTTTAGGGTTTCCTGTTAGACTGGTTGCAGTTTCATTAAAAACTGATTTAATCTCGAGCACTAACATGAAACGGAAAGTTCCCTGTTCTGCACAGAATTCTAGGGATGGCTTCATTTCCGGCAGAAAAGCCATCGCACGCACACTGTGTCTTCGCTCTGCATACACCAGCTTCCTCACTGCACGTCATTGCATTAAGGTTTTGTTCGGTCTATAGACTATTCAGCAAACGAAAAAAAAAAGCTGATTCAAAACATAGCTACTGCTGCACTGATCATTTGCTCCATTAAGCAGTGACAATTTATTTCACTCTTTGCTCATTTTATGAAAACGTTAGACCACCTATGTCCAGTTATCCTACGGTAGGACGCGCATATGGAATAATAACAGTTGGTTCCGGCATTTAACGAAAGAAAAAGAACATATCTGTCTGGTTTCACGACATCTAAAGCAGTCTATCACTGAAAGCACAGATGTTTATCAAGCAGGCGGTTTCTCAAGTACAATAATTCGTGAACACAAGGTTCTTGTCCTTTGCTGTCGTCAGAGTATTTTTTGATGCAATGAAAGTAGAGAACAATAATTTCCAGCTGAAGAAACCAATTGTATTTTTCTCCGTGCTTATCTGCAGCGAGCTGCGTTCCAAACAGAAATACTCCTGTAAAATGAAATCAAATATATTGTACAAATTAATAATGTGGAGGAACGCGGAAGTTTAGGAGAAGCAAACAAGGCACGTGGAAGATGCTCAAACACTTAACGCTATTTAGAAGTGTAACTAAGTGCGAAAGAATGTACCCGAACGCAAATTTTGGTGTATATATTGACCGCGTTAATACTTTACCTCCCAAAGTGCTTTAATAAAAAATAACCAGAAGTGCCGTTTTCATTGCTTCATTTAATGTAAGAAGCAACAAAAAGTGCAGAAAAAATGACGACCTTAACTATCTTTTCGCACAACATACGAAAATAAATTATTGAATATGCAACAAAACGTTGCATATTTTAACTTCTCTTGCTTCGCTGCAAGACACTTGCAGCCCTTTGCTTCACTGCGCCTATTTTTGGCCGTTCGCTGTTCTGCTTAAATTTTGGCGCGGAAAGTCAACTTTTGACGGTGTTGTCAAAGCGGTTGGAAATAATAACTTGTGTTAAAGAGCTGGCCTGTCAACTAAATGGATGCATTGTACTCAAAAAACAGGTGGTCGCGCACAGCGCCACACCATAGTCTTTTCACCATGCCGGGGGTTCTTTTCGATTTCTTTTCGTTTCATCCCCTGTGACCGGTTGAGGAAAATAGACCAGTGATGTGTGGATGATGATAGCGAAAGTACTACGAAATACCTTGAGGCTAACCGAAGGACAAACAGCCTGTCTTATTTACGGTGCAAGACTGAAGAATGATTTTCTCCTCATGCTTACGTGGGAATGGTCTATGTGTTTTGCCTTGTTAACCCCTGTCATTCATGATCTTTGTCAGTTTTTCGGTGATACCTGTATTAACCTAGTAAGTGGCATCGAAGGTAACAACTGTCACTTGAAACAGCCGCACCACTAGAGTAGAAAAGCAAATATCATAATTATGTTTCCTATTAAAGACTATTCGGGACAGTCAAGACAAGTCGCATGAAGTGCTGTGCTGAAAAAATAAAAAACAAAGATCCTTGACAGCTTGATGTAAGGAGGAAGTAGCATCATAACAACATAGCTAACAACCTAGCTAATAACCTAGCTAATAACCTTCACTGTATTTCAGCTTTGGATCGCCGAAAAAGTTTTTTTTTTCAATTCGATCAGCGATTTCTAATTGATGAGTACGATAATGATTGTGCGTTTGCAGACAGTTTTTTAAGGTATGTGTAGTATCAGAAGAGGTCTTATTGTATTAGTGAAAATGTCCCAGTTATCCTAGACTCATAGCATGTATAAATCCTAGTGGTTATGTTCGTTGTCATTTGCATCAAAATTAGGCGCTTCAAAACAATACATGCATCCTCAACATGAATTTGCAGTTACTTTGTGTAAATTTTTGCCACTAAAAATAAATCCAGATTTCCTATAAAGCTGTGGTTTAGAAAACTGGTCTGCAATGTGCCTCAAAACACAACTAAAGTATGCTGCCTACACTGCATCCTTAACACAGTGGAAATTCTACCAGGACTCACACAATTATAAAGCTAATTTCATAACTGGCACCTATATTTTCCACTACTGAAGAAAGGCTTCACATGTCGCTTTAGTTCAAAAAGCCCCATTCAAAGATACAGTGTGGCTCCTGATGGGCGGAATTTCATTGTTTTATTTAATGCCCTAGGAAAAGTTTTCTTTCGTTGAAGAAGCTCTGATGGGTAAATGGGTGTCTGAACCCTCCACATTCGAGCCACTTTAATGCCAGAGAGACGCCTCCTCCAGAGCACCCTCCGGTGAATGCACTTCCGAGCACACACCGGTGAAAATGAATATCCTACCTACGAGCCTCCTCCCGCCACTCACCCACCACCGTACCTAGAAGCTCCAGCAGGGACACTCTTTCTTCCTCCACTAGTATCCAGGCACCTAAAACGAAGGCGAATTCGAATTTAGTGTTATTAACGTTATCATTACAAGGCTATTACAAACAATATCGCTAGGCAGACTTGTCGCATCAGATCGCGTGATCGTTTCTGCTTTTCTTTTATTCTTGAGAATATACCCCGACCCCCTCCTTCGTGTCGCGTGCTGCAGAGAGCTATCCCCATATTTATGACCAAAAGGGCATATACTAACACTAACAATCGTAATTATTGACGGTGCATAGACTGTAGATCATTTATGTGTCGTTCAAATTTGACAATTTTGGTGCGTGAGGCGGAGATCCAAGTATTATGAACGTTAATGCCTTTGCAAGATAAAACCGCTAACGTTCAGGCGTCTAGCAATTACTTTCAGTTAACATTAAAGTTCGTAGGATATTCAAAGCGGATTACTGGCTTTATCAATATATCGTCGAAGTGTGTTTTATTCGCATTTGAAAATTATCTGCACCTTTAATGTAGATCTTTATATTCCAGCACATAATCGATTTGTCTTATTACACATACATAATTCAGTCATATGTGTATGCAAGTTTAATGCACCGCAGAACACTCGACATTAACACTGGGGAGTTTGCACTCTGTCAAAGTTCGTTCTGAATCTACCCCTCCGGCATTTACACTGGGGAGTGTGCACTCTGTTAAAGTTCATTCTGAATCTACCCGTCAGAATCACTGTCTTGCATTCAAGCGAACAGTGCGAAGAGAAGAGTTCACATTGCAGGGTATATTTCGTAGAAATGCCTGTTTCCCAGGGGTACCATTTAGTAGTTAAAAGATACCCATTCTTAATAAGTACTTAGTAAACGGTCCACTGTCGACTGGCTTTGAAGATTGCGTATGAATATCTATAAATCCTAGGGCTCCGCGCAAAATGCCTACATGGCGGGAGCATTTTTCATGTAAACAGAAGAGTAAATATCTCTTCATTAGCGGGAGATTTACACAAAGCTAAATAACCTGCGTTTTGAGACACTGAAAACGCGTGGTCTGTTACGGCAGGTAAAAACATGCTTGTTTAAAACTGCTTGGATAGAGTGGAAAGGCTATGCTGTTAGATAGCGAAACATGAAATGTATAATTTATCCTTTTCGCAGAGATCAACGGACGCAGTGTGGTTGCCCTGTTGTTATCCATCAGGATAATTCATCTCTAAACATTAAAAGTGCACAGCGAGGTGAAGTGAACTGAATCTTAAGTGGTCTACGTGTAGTGCGCAGAGCTGCGCGCTATAAAAGGCTTTAAGATGGCTTCAAGAGTTCACATCCAAAGACGATGATCGCTGCAGGCTAAAAACGTCAGAGAAAAATTCTTTTTGGCACTTTCAAAAAATCTTTCCTAAAACAATATTTGATCTTCCTATTTTTTTCGGGGATGGATGGATATGGCTCTGAAGAACACAATAGATAAGCAACTGCGTGCGTCATAAACATGGAAGCCTTTTTTAGTTGCTTGCAATACGTGTGACGGCACATCTGCCTGATATTTTTGTCTTTGCAGGGAGCTAATGCCTTCATTCCATAAAAACGCTGGCAACATTGCCCCACAATAAACCAAAGAGGAGGCAGAAAAATTTAAGTTTCAAAGAAAAACACAACCATATTGTCACGTAGTGGTGACGGCAGTCGAAGCAGCGATGAAGACGGACGAAAGGATCTTCTAAAAGAACTGTTTATTGGGCTGACTTGCACCCAAAATGGACTGAATCACTCGGCGGCGGCGAAGCGACAAGCGTGCTCGGCGGTCGTCGAACAGAATGCCCGCCGCTGTCGGCCGTGCTCAATTTAAAGCTGATAGCGAACATTCGAGATAAAGGGCGCAAAGTTACTAGAACATTCCGGAACAACGTAGAATCAGCTTTGCCTGGCTGCGATCAATCGAGATAAATCTAGTCGCGTCTTGCGTCGCAAACAAAGCGATAAGGTGGTGTCGCGGCAGATTTGAAAAACGAATAAACACTGCAAATATTCGCGGCATTACTCCCCTCTCAAAGAAGCATCGACCCGATGCATCAAAACAAATAATGCGACTAGTAAGGGAAAAAAAACGGATCTTGCGAAAATAGAGCATGGAAATGCAGCGGCCTTTAGCGCGCATAATACGGCTTCAGACGGACTACATGGACAACTTCTGGTCGTACGCGGCGTCGCTGGGATGCAGTCAGTGCGTCAGGGATGACTTCATAATCCAGTTCACCCAGCCGACGAAGAACCTTGTACGGGCCGAAATAGCGGCGCAAAAGCTTTTCACTCAATCCACGGCGGCGAATGGGCGTCCACACCCAGACTTGGTCTCCTGGCTTGTATTCCGCGTTGCGTCTTCGTAGGTTGTAGCGTCTGGCGTCGGACCGCTGCTGATCTTTGATCCGTAATCGGGCAAGCTTTCGAGCTTCTTCTGCGCGTTGAAGGTAGGCGGCAACGTCGACGTTCTCTTCTTCTGTAACGTTGGGCAGCATGGCGTCTAGCGTGGTCGTGGCATCCCTGCCATGGACGAGCCTAAAAGGCGTCATCTGGGTGGTCTCCTGCACTGCGGTGTTGTAGGCGAAGACGACGTAAGGCAGGATGACATCCCAGGTTTTATGTTCGGCATCGACATACATAGCGAGCATATCGGCGATGGTTTTGTTCAGGCGCTCGGTCAGTCCGTTGGTCTGCGGATGGTATGCAGTTGTCCTCCGGTGGCTGGTTTGGCTGTAGCGCAGGATGGCTTGCGTGAGTTCCGCCGTAAATGCTGTTCCTCTGTCCGTGATGAGCACATCGGGGGCGCCGTGTCGAAGAAGAATGCACTCCACGAAAAATTTGGCCACTTCTGCTGCTGTTCCGTTCGGTAGGGCTTTCGCCTCGGCGTAGCGGGTCAGGTAGTCGGTCGCTATGATGATCCACTTATTTCCAGATGTTGACGTTGGAAAAGGGCCAAGCAAGTCCATGCCAATCTGCTGAAAGGGTCTTGAGGGAGGTTCAATGGGGTTCAGAAATCCTGCTGGTCGTGTGGGAGGAGTCTTTCGTCGCTGACAATCTCGGCATGTTTTCACATAGTGTGCGACATCGGCAGACAGTCGGGGCCAGTAATACTTGTCTTGAATGCGGCGGAGGGTGCGAGTAAACCCGAGATGTCCAGCTGTCGGCTCGTCGTGTGAAGCCCGTAGAACTTCTTCGCGGAGACAAGTAGGTACAACAAGGAGGTAGGCTGTTTTGTTCGCTGTAAAGTTCTTCTTCACAAGGACCTCATTCTGCACACAGAAAGAAGACAGTCCTCGCTTGAATGAAGCGGGGGGTGAAGAAACCTTGCCTTCCAGGTACTCGATGAGGCCTTTTAGGTTGGGGTCCGAGCGTTGCTGCTGAGCAAAAGAGCTTGCGCTGATGGGTCCCAGGAAGGCGTCCTCATCGTCGTCCAGCGGCGGTGCATCTACAGGGGCTCGTGAGAGGCAATCGGCGTCAGTGTGCTTGCGTCCGGACTTGTAAACGACGGTGACGTCAAACTCCTGGAGACGCAGACTCCATCGAGCGAGTCGGCCAGAGGGATCCTTCAAATTGGCAAGCCAGCAGAGCGCGTGGTGGTCGCTGACCACCTTGAACGGCCGTCCGTAGAGGTAGGGGCGGAATTTCGACGTAGCCCAGATGATGGCAAGGCACTCCTTCTCAGTGGTCGAATAGTTAGCCTCGGCCTTAGAAAGGGAACGGCTAGCGTATGCGATGACCTTCTCCAGCCCGTCACTTTTTTGAACGAGAACGGCGCCTAGTCCCACGCTGCTTGCGTCGGTATGAACTTCAGTATCGGCGTTTTCATCAAAATGCGCAAGGATCGGTGGGGACTGTAAACGACGCTGAAGTTCTTTGAAGGCTTCTGCTTGCGGCGTTTCCCATTTAAACGGCACGTCTGCCTTCGTCAGTTGGGTCAGGGGCTCGGCGATGCGCGAAAAGTTTTTCACAAATCGTCGGTAATATGCGCATAGTCCGAGAAATCTGCGCACTGCTTTCTTATCGGCCGGCGGTTGAAACTGTTCAATAGCGGCTGTTTTCTGCGGGTCTGGGCGTACTCCTTCCTTGCTAACGATGTGGCCTAGAAACAGCAGCTCTTCGTAGGCAAAGTGGCATTTCTCTGCTTTCAAGGTTAGGCCAGACGACTTGATTGCGTCTAGTACTGTTCGAAGTCTTTTGAGGTGCTCTTCAAAGTTCGAGGCGAAGACAACGACGTCATCTAAATATACCAGACAAATCTGCCACTTCAGGCCTGCCAGCACTGTATCCATTACTCGCTGAAACGTCGCTGGTGCGGAACAGAGACCAAATGGCATCACCTTGAACTCAAACAGCCCATCCGGAGTTATGAATGCTGTCTTCTCGCGATCTCTTTCGTCGACCTCAATTTGCCAGTAGCCGCTCTTGAGGTCCATCGATGAGAAATATTTGGCGTTGCAGAGGCGGTCCAGTGTGTCGTCGATGCGGGGGAGGGGGTAGACGTCCTTCTTTGTTATGTTGTTCAAGCGGCGGTAATCCACGCAGAATCGAAGTGCGCCGTCTTTCTTTCTCACTAGAACAACCGGTGCCGCCCATGGGCTGTTTGAAGGCTGGATGACGTCGTCGCGAAGCATTTCTTCGACTTGGTCCCGGATGGCTTGTCGTTCTCGCGGAGACACACGGTAGGGGCTTTGACGGAGAGGTCGGACGTGTTGATCCGTTATAATGCGATGCTTGGCAATTGGCGTCTGTCGCACCTTCGGCGATGTCGAAAAGCACTCACTGTAGTTTTGAAGCAGATTGCGGATCTGGTCTTGTCTGTTCCGGTGCAGGGCTGGGTTGATGTCGAAAGTGGGCGAGTTCTCTTGGTCAGGCGGATCTTCTGCGGAGGGGTCGGAGAGGGCGAAGGAATCTCGTACGTCAGATATTTCGTCGTAGAAAGCAATCGTCGTTCCTCTGTTAATATGCCGGTATTCTTCGCTGAAGTTAGTCAGCAGTACTTCGGCCTGGCCATTGCGGAAATGTGCGATGCCTCTTGCGATGCTGATTCCTCGGTCTAGTAGCAACTGCATGTTCCCCTCGATGATGGCTTCAGTGTTTATGGCTTTCATGGCGCCTACGGTCACGATAACGCTTGAACGGGGTGGGACGCTCACTTCTTCCTCCAGGACACTTAGGGCAACGTGATTTTCCCGAGTTTTCATCGAAGCGATGGCTTCGTCCGTCGAAAGCGTGATCAGCTTGGATCGCAGGTCGATGATCGCCTGATGCTCATTAAGGAAATCCATACCCAAGATCACTTCGCGGGAGCATTGCGGTAGCACAACAAAGGTCGCAGGATAGGTATGTCCTTTGACAGTCACTCGCGCTGTGCATTGTCCTGATGGCGTAATGAGGTGGCCCCCAGCGGTGCGAATTTGTGGGCCGTCCCAAGCCGTTGTGACTTTTCTGAGCTGCGCAGCGAATGTTCCATTCATCACCGAGTAATCGGCTCCTGTGTCGACTAGAGCGGCAACTTTCCGGCCGTCGATAGTCACTTCTAGGTCGGAGGTCCTGGCTCTTGCATTGCATGTCGCTCTCGGCGTCGGGTCACGGCTTCGTCGCGTATGCGAGTCACGGGTTGGGCGTGTGGTCGAAGCTCCTCTGGGTGGCGGCGTCGATTTCAAGGTAGCTTGCGTCGTGATCGAGGTTCTCATTGTGTGCGGCGTCGGTGCAGCGAGTGTCGGTTCTTCATGCGGCGTCGCGGGTGCAGCGTCTTCATGGGGCGTGGTCGGTGGAGGATCTTCGGCGTTTAGCTCGTGAGCAACCTCACCTCCAGAGGTTGCTGCCTTTAGTTTCCCCTACGGGGGCTGGGCGACCTTCCTCGTACCGCGGCTGCGTAGCTGCGGCGTGGCGACGCAAAGCGCGAGGTTGACGGCGATGGTGAGCGCGAAAAGCGGTTCGGCGTGTACTCTTCTCGACGCAGGTACTCGTCGATTTCGTGCGGACGTTGTCCGAAGCGTGGTCGTGGGGCGTTAACGGCAAATCCTCGAAGACCGATACGTCGGTACGGGCAGTGACGAAGAATATGGCCGGCCTCACCGCAATGGAAGCACAACGGCCGGTTGTCGGAAGTCCTCCAGGCGTCGCATTTCCTGGGGCTTGAGGGTCGGTCATAGGCTGGGCGGGCGGGGGCTGGGAGGCGGCGTTGTGGACCAAGTGGCTCATCTCGGGGAGGACGTGGGGGTTGTCGTTGGGGCTGAGCAGTCCTTACTGCAGCGGCGTAGGTCATGGCCTGGGGTTCTGTGGCCGTCGGGGTGCCAAGTGCCTGTTGCACTTCTTCCCGTACCACGTCCATCAGAGTCGATGCTTGTGGCTGTGGGGAGGATGGCAGTAATCGGCGTAGCTCCTCTCGGACGATTTCGCGGATAACGTCCCGCAAGCTGTCGCTGGTGGTCGCCGCCGTGTCCGAACGGATTGCATAGGCAGAGGAAGGGCGGTTGTACTGCCGAGCTCGGACGTCGAGGGTCTTCTCAATCGTGCAGGCTTCCTGCATGAATTCCTCGACCGTTTTTGGCGGCTGACGGACGAGGCTGCCAAAGAGTTGTTCTTTTACGCCGCGCATTAAGAACTGAACTTTCTTTTCCTCGGTCATCCCGGGATCGGCGCGGCGAAATAGGCGCTTCATCTCCTCGACGTAACTGCGGACGGGCTCATTCGGAAGCTGGATCCTGGACTCGAGGAGTCGTTCGGCTCTTTCTTTCCTCACGACACTGGTAAATACCTTCAATAATTCTCTCTTGAATAGCTCCCATGTCGTAAGGGACGACTCGTAGTTTTCGTACCACGTGCGTGCGGAGCCATCCAATGAGAAAAAAACGTGTCCAATCTTTGCCGCATCATCCCACTTGTTGAATGACGCCACGCGCTCAAATTGATCCAACCATTCTTCAGGGTCTTCGCCTAGGGATCCATTGAAAGTTGGCGGCACCCGCGGCTGCTGCAGTATGATCGGTGTCGACATCTTCGGCGAGATTGCGGTGCTCGTAGCCGCGTCTTTTCGCTGTCTTGTGCGGTCCGGCAGTTTCCCGAACTCAGGCTCCTCTCCCTGGAGACGTCGGCTGGCTCGCTGAGCTGCTGGCTCGTCCTCGGGTGCGAAGCGCTCAGGGCTGGCTTCACGACTTGAAGGGGGCGTCCGGAACATGGAAGGCTACCCCGCACCTCCACCAGATGTCACGTAGTGGTGACGGCAGTCGAAGCAGCGATGAAGACGGACGAAAGGATCTTCTAAAAGAACTGTTTATTGGGCTGACTTGCACCCAAAATGGACTGAATCACTCGGCGGCGGCGAAGCGACAAGCGTGCTCGGCGGTCGTCGAACAGGGGCGCGATTACGGATCAGTCTCAAAAAACTGTCTCAATATTGAGACAGTGACGTCAAAATGACGACACCGAGAAATGCCGACCGCCGAATCGGCCAATGCGGAGCAAGGAGGCGGTGGGCTCCGCCCCGAAACCACTAATCGCACGACAAGGGACCGTAGACTAATGTTTTGCAGTAAAAACGCAGTGAATAAAAACGAGTAATGTTTTATTTTGCTAAGTAACTGTATTTCAAACCCAACAGCACCAAGCAAAAAAAGCAGTGTTTTCATTTTTGCAATAAAGTTTGCTGTTCAGTCACTTTTTTTGCCGCGAAGGTGTGCTGTCAGCGGTATAGCGTGAACATGTTAGTTTGAAAATGAACAAAAACGCAATGAAGAAAACAAGTAATGTTTTATTTTGGTAGTAAACTGAGTTGCAATCTCAACAACACGAGGGAAAATTAGAGGCATTCTCAGTTTTGCAATTAAATTTGCTGCAGGTTAACTTTTTTTGCCATGAGGGCGCGCTGGCAGCGGCATAACGTGAACATGGCGGCCTGCAAGAAAACAGCTGATTCCATGGCTAGTTCCTGTTTTTTCGCGTGTCGTCTAAAATCAAGGTACTTTGCGGATGTCTTAAGTGCGCAGAAATGCTACGGGCCTGCCGAGATCAACTTACAAGCAGCGCTCGGCTCGAAAATCGACGAAGACAACTTTAGTCTGTGTTCTCGGTCGGCGCCTATCGATCACCGAGTGACGTGTGGTTCTGTTTATTTTCTTTAGAAAATACCAGAAAACCATGAATCATCACATAGAAGCAACTGCCGACAGACAGGTGCAGCTGCTGATAGCTTGCAATCTCGGTGCGGGAAATGAGAGCCGACACGGCCTGCCTCTGTGGCAGCACTCTTCTGCCTCGTAACCAAGTGTTGCCGCCCACATCGGGCTAATCACTTAATGTTCCGTTTGTATTTTTGTAGCTCCGTTCGGTTTATGTTCAGTTGTTGCCGTAGTTTCTTTTTTTTTCCTGTGCAAGATGCAGAAATTGTGATGTTTATGCTCCACTTTGTTTAGAAAGGAAGCACTTGACTTGATAACTTTGCTATTGTCACCGAGGAGAGAACGAGCTTGTTCCATTAACGTTATTTACTGATCATGTAGTAGATCCAGGGTCAACCAGGAAATAAGTAGTTTGCTTGTATAGAGGCTAATTGCAACTGGGCAGAAAGTTGAGCAAGTTTGTTCATGTTTGCTGGTACACAGCGCTTGAATTGCATATGATCCAGGGCAGTGATGTGTAATATTGTATTTTGCTCAGCAGGCGGAGTGATGTTGGTATAATTGGGTTTGGTGAGGGCAGTGTTTGAAGGGCTTCAAATACTTTGCATAGCTTCTAACATACACTTCCCTTCAGGTCGGAAGACCACTTGTTTTTTTTTAATTATGGTCCATCATATTTGAGACACCCTGTATACAGGCCACTCCAGTTTGAAAGGGAACAGCCAGTTGAAAATGACTAGGACATTAAATACCTAGGCGAAAAGTAGCTTGAAAGCAGTTGCACTTATCACACATATTATATGATAGCACAAGGAGCTTGTCCGGCCATTCGGCATTGTCACCGTCTTGTGTCATCATGGACAAGACTTCATAGCCCTGTGTTACGCAAACCAAGCTAGGTGTCAGTTATGGGGCAATAACCGAGTGCTCAAAATTTCCCACAATGGAGCTGCCTGTATATTCTTAGAGCTGTAGAGCATTTCCAGTAACGGTGTTGCATGATTTGTGATTGTAAACTAACCTCTAATCACACACCATCTCCTTGATGGTGTGTCTGTGATGTTTACACATCTTTGTCTATCAGTGAAGATGTTCTAGTCATTCAGCAGTCATTGTAGCCACTGCACCTTACAATCTTTATTATGCATTGTTGTACAGCGGTTTCCTTGCAGTAGGTACAGCTTTTAGCACAGAGCGAAACCCCTAGCCACACACCATTACGCTAAAAGCTTAGCTTTGGTATTTACACTACTTATATGTGCCAAAATGTTTTGTAGTCCGGAAAATGCATCATGTACACTGTACTATGCCATATTTATTGTACAGGTAGCCTCTGTATGAAAGAAAACATGCACTTTGAACTCAATTTTTCAGATTTTTTTTTCTTAACTGCACTCAGAAATGCCATACGGTAATTGTACATCAAGGTAAAGTATGCTTGTATGTACACTGCCTTTTCTGCAATAGAAACACTCGTGTCAAATGCTGTGCCTAAAAAAATAAACGCGCTTACTGAATGTATGATGCAGTAAAAAACAGCTTTTTGATTCCAACAAGCATCACAAATATTTCATGCCTTATTCCAGCACTACACGTTTGGTTCATGCATGTTCGTCACACAGGTAATGACCACAGGCACTCCACCAAGCTGGAAGGAGACAGCAGAGAAGGGGCAGGTGGGCTAACATAAGCATTGACAAAAGAGAGTTCAAAATGATGCTTTTCAGAAATTGGGCGAGCTGCTTCAACACCTTTTCCGTCTTCAGGAAGAGACTGTGCAACACGCTGCTGAGGGACTGGAAGATATACTAGCAAACACACTGAAAATGAAGTGGCAGCCGGTGGGGGGCACTTGTTTGTCACTGCTGGCTTCTCGCTGCACACAGGTTGGCCAAGGGCACAACCACATCACACAATTGCTCACACACTTGCAGATGTGTGTTGTGCAATGACACAAGGAAATGACAGTGGCAACAGGGGAAGAGTGCCTGATATGACTCTCTATGCCAGCATGGTGAGTCGTCTCTGGACGCTAGATTTTCCATCGCAACTGCCGCTGCACCATCCCTCGGTACGCCTTCCTCTGGAGACGGGTCGTCCTAGAGAGGCCAAAAGTACAGCACCGCATGCTCTTCTCAGGAGGCAGGTGAGGAGGGATCCCGTCTGTACGAGGCAGCCACCATTTAGAGGTGGCCCGTTGTTATCTGGGTCAGAGGCAGTGTCGCCTGCACCCTCTGCTGATATGGGCACATCCAAACAGAGGCTGTGAAGTGCAGCACGTGCGGTGATGATGCGCACTGTCCACTTCCACTGGCACTGGTGCATCCGGTGCCCTTGAAAGCAACGGAAGCAGCTCTTCGGCACACCAATACAGCGCTCAGCCACAAATTGTGTGAAAGCACGTGGCGTGTTGTACAGGCCTTCTGCTGAGTCAGGTCTGTAATGTCATGCAACTGGTGCAGGCAGCCATGGCTCCAGTGGGTAGACATAGTCTCCTGCATAACAAAAAATGATGCAGCTAAGCATGTCCTTTCTCAGTGATCTCAACAGCATTACAGGACACTCTGCTATACAGTAGAAAACTCACGCCAAGTAGCCCACATCCAGGCTTTGCTGAATATGACATTCAAGAGCATACATACATGCAGGATTTAGATGTATAAGTGAGCACTAGTGTAAGGTCAGTCTTTTACCACCATATTCATATAAATGATGCGCTATGATTGCCTACAAAACACAAGCGCTGTCAGGTGCATTTTGCTTTGGTTTCTTCAACAGGAAAGGCTATGCATTTCAACAATGTAATATGTGTCCTGTGTTTCTGCTGCAATTATATTTAACAAAAGGAAAGGGTGGCAATACACTGTATCATACTGTAAAGTGTCTGCATTTGTGTAACTGTCCAGACTGATTCTTGTAGCTTTAGCAGATCCGGCCAAATGCATAGTGCTGGAGCTCAATAGATGTGACTGAGTTCGCCCGACGGGTGACACGGCTATTTTACTGCTTACCCAGAAAAAAAATCACCGTCGTCCAGCAGGCCTTCCTCCGCCTCGGAATGCCGCCAGACAAACGCGTCGCGGAAGGATCCGGGTCAGCGCGAGTCCACGGCCAGGATGCACATGTTCGCGCCACAGATCTGAGAAAAAACAAGCACAGCCCGTACTCACTCTCGCTGCCGAGGCCCGCACTTGTAGCTCATGCACTTGTAGCACTTGAACTCATGCGGTCAAAAACAGTGGCCGAGGTATACTCACTATTACGTCCGCAGCGTAGAACCGCTTGCGGCTCGTTCGCAGCACTGCCCCCAGACTCCTTGATAGTGATGAGTGCCCAATCGACACACCCGACGACGCCGGAGATGCTGCCGCGGCGAACGTTTAGGCAAAGGACGCCCTCCTTCGCCGCCGCCTTCCCCTCGGGTCTCCTCGGAAAGCGAACACCCCCCTTCTGTTACCCAACGTTGACATTGGTCTCCGCTGCCCGCCGCAAAGGCTTGTTCACAGTCGGTTGGGCTGCGCCGACGTTTTCTTCATTTCCAACGGCGCCTTGAAACCCACCGGAGGCGAAGAAGCGCAGCGCGCACAGCACTGCCGCTCCACTGACAGCGCACTCACCCGCGCACTTCCCAGTTCAACGGCGAGTTCGTCGCACAGACACTGCGCAGTCTCCTCGAAATAACTCTCCCGCGCGTCAAAGTCGTCTTCATGCACCCTCCGACACCGTTGCTCGCGCGGTCACCCGCGTATACGACGATGTAAACAGCCGCCATTTTCTGTCTCAAACGTGTTGATACTACTTTTTCCAGTCTCAAAAAATCGTCTCAATCTGCTCGCATAATTAGATGGCCAACGTCACCACTTCTGCGCCATTTACGACGTCAGTCAGTGACGAAAAAAATCAAAATGGCCGCCGACCAATAGGAGAGAGCCAAATGATATACTTTTTGAGACAATTTCGATTGAGACTGATCCGTAATCGCGCCCCAGAATGCCCGCCGCTGTCGGCCGTGCTCAATTTAAAGCTGATAGCGAACATTCGAGATAAAGGGCGCAAAGTTACTAGAACATTCCGGAACAACGTAGAATCAGCTTTGCCTGGCTGCGATCAATCGAGATAAATCTAGTCGCGTCTTGCGTCGCAAACAAAGCGATAAGGTGGTGTCGCGGCAACAGTTCCCGGTAACCTGCCTACTGCGGACCATGTGTGCTCCAACGCCTCCGCTAGAATCAGCGAATACGTAACTGGAGATTTGCATAATTAGCCGCCTAAAAAACGGCATTCATTAGTCGAATAACTGCACCTGTGTATTTAATTTTAAAAGCCGCAGTGGCTGAATGCGCTCAAGAACGACTAGTCAAAGCACTCTGTTCCACCCATCCTTGTTGTTAAGTTGTGTTGTGTTGGGTTTTATGGCACCTAGGCAACTCAGGCCATCATGCGCCAAGCACAAGGTATAAGGAAAGTTTTTGTTCAATATTGCAGAAATGTAAAAATCATCGCTGATGCAGAGGCCTTCAAACGTTAATACTACCTAGTACACATGCATAATTTTTAGCAATGGCTACTAGTGCGCGCTTTAACGAGGGCTGGGTAACCTCAGTAGATATTCTTGGCTTGGGACGGATATAAGAGCTCCAAACCAATCAAAATAAAAGCCTCAGCCTTCTTCTCAGGCGTGAGAAAGTGGCTGAGGTGTACTAAAATTCAAACAGACCAGTTAATAAAAAAATTCGAGTCTCTTGAGAAATGTTGTTTCTTTAGAAAGCTAAAAACACATGATATATCAATTATTGCATCATCTCCTCAATACAGTGCAGGATGAAAAGGAATGTTTTCGTTATAAAATTGTGTAAAGTAATTTTTCCTTAGATTTTACAGTACCGCACAAGAGAATGTAATGTGGTTAATAGTAACTTCATCTGCCCATTCTTCGCTAACAGGTTGATCTTGATTCGTCAGTGGGAAATTTGTGTGAGGTGGGTGCGTCCTAAACGAAGACAGCAGATAATCACTTCCTTAAAACGTTCCTTGTGGGCGCATGACTTCCATTTACTTATAACTGGTTTTACATTGTGTAGTCTGTTATTTACTTTGTTGTTCCACGCAGACTGGCATATCTGTTTTATGTTACGATGTATTAAATTAATGCAATCTTTTAACAGAATATTTACGTTCTTTATTTGCTTGTCACGTGATTGCGAAGGGCATAAGTCTGCTGTCTCGTTGCCTTTAATTGAGATGTGACTCGGTACCCAGCAGAGTTTATGGTTTCGTCCTTTCGATGCGGCTTTTACTATGCTTAGTATGTAATCACCAAGTAGAGGAGTGACTGCATTTCTAGAGTGAAGAGCAGTAACTAAATTAGCGATTCGGTGTGAATAGTACTGTTTGTGAGCTTCTCCTTTAATATTTGTTCAAAGGCTAGATAGACAGCATAACATTCAGCAGGGAAGTCTTATGCACACTGTGAATGCCTTACTATTTAATTGCAATTCCTCTATACCACTCTGAATTCCAACGTAAACATCTGTTTTAACGCGACTGCGTTAAGGGCCGCGTGTCGCATAAAAGCTGGTGTCGTCGGGGTCGGCGTCGGCGTCGGCGGTGTTGGCCGTGAGCGAAAAATCCTCCTTTTCGCAATGTACCCCGCTGCCCCAACAGATAGCGCGCGACGGCAGCGGCTCCCGCGCGTCTCGTTCGGGCGCAGTGGGGCCGTGCGGGCACGCAGGAATCACGCGGTGAGCGGAGAACAACGCAGCGCACATCCAAAGCGAGTTCACCACGAAGCTTGCGGCTTGCTGCCCGTTAGTTCGGCGCGGAAGCTATGCTGGCGTTAGTGGCGTCGAGTTTGTCGACAATGATGTGCCGATGAACTACGACTGCAACTTGAGTTCCGCGCGTTTCGGCAAGGCGCCTGGCAGCACTTCAAACTGGTTTGCCGCTCCACGCGTGCGTTTCACCGTACGTAGCAGAGCGATTTTTCTAACCGGCAAGGCGTCGCGCCGAACGGCCGATGGCGTTCCGTGGATTCTGACAGTGCTGCAATACGCTGTCGCGTTCCACTCTTAAATGTGAAGCTTAAACGTCCTCCAATTTTTTTGAGCCATCTGTATAAAAAGTTGTGCAAGTACCGTATTTTTCCTCGATTGCAAGAAATTCTTGTATTATATAATGTTTTGGAGTTGGTTTTTCGCTTAAATGCGTGAGAGCAAAATCACAAATTTCAGGGAAATTGTACCATGGCGGAAGTGGATTTCGTCTTCCAGCAATGCCAGGCAATGTGTCCAGTACGCCGAGATTTTGGCACATCTCTTCAGAACGCAAGAGCAGTGGCCTGGTACTTTGCGGTTTGTTGTTAAACAGTATTCTGGATGAGCACTTTGTGTCTATTTGATGACAGATGTGTTTAGGTAGTGAACGAATTCCTATTATGTAGCATCGTTCTTCTGTCTGTAAGTGATGGTTCGTTCGTTTCTACATACATTCTTCATGGGTGAAGTCCTGTATGCACCAGTGGAAAGACGCAAGCCTAAATTATGTACGGGATCCAATCGTTTAAGATACAATGGTCTCGCTGAGGCATCAACTATACATCCATAATCTAATGTAGAGCGTATTACAGAGCGATACATTTGCAGAAGACATGTCCTGTCGGAGCCCCAGTGTTTTCGGGAAAGAACTTTGAGTATACTCAGGGATTGAGAGGCTTTCATTTTCAATGCATTAATGTAAGAAAGGAAAATGAGGTTTCTGTCAAATTTTATACCTAAAAATTTATGTTCATTTTTCACGGGCAACTCTATTTTGTTCAAGTGTAGGGTGGGATCTGTATGTAGGCCTCGTTTTAGTGAGAAAAGAACTGCCACCGATTTCTGTGTGGAGAACCGGAAACCATTTCTGTCCGCCCATGTTGCTGGTGTATTTATTGTTAATTATATTTGACTTTCAGATGCTGATACATTGGAGGATGTACAAGCTATTTGAACGTCGTCTACATCTGAGTACATAACGGATTTTTGGGTTATTTTACTAAAAGAGGTAATTTTTACAACAGAGAGAGTAGTGCTTAAAATACACCCCTCAGATACCCCATTTTCCTGGATGAAATTCCTCGAAAGCGTTCTACCTAGGCGCACATAGAATGAACGGTTGGATAAGAAGTCTTTTAAGCAATTCAACAATATTCCTCGGATGCCAAGGTCGGCAAGGTCATTAAGAATCCCGAAGCTCCAGGTTGTTTCGTATGCATTCTCCAAATCAAAAAACCCAGCAAGACAGTGTTGCTTGTGAACAAAAGCCTATCGGACAGTATTTTCAACACGAAGTAGGTGATCTGAAATGGAGCAGCCCTTTTGAAAATCAAACTGATGGCTGTCAAGAAGCTCACAGGATTTAAGGTCAAAATTTATTCTTGTATTTAGGACACTTTCAAAGGATTTGGCTAGGAAACTGGTAAGGCTATGGGTCTATAACTGCTGGGAGATGTTGGTGGCTTCCCGGGTTTAAGAAATGGTACAATATTTGCTTGCTTCCAGGTTTCGCGTATTCTCCCAGATACCCATACTTTATTGGTTTATGGGGGTTTAACGTCCTAAAACGACTCAGGCAATGAGAGACGCCGTAGTGAAGGGCTTCGGAGATTACGACCACCTGGGTTCTTCAACGTGCAATGACATCGCACAGTACACGGTCCTCTACAATTTCGCCTCCATCGAAATTCTACCGCCGCGGCTGGGATCGAGCCCGCGTCTTTCGGGCCTGCAGCCAAGCGCCATAACCACTCGGCCACCGCGGCAGCGCATACTTTATTAAAGAACCTTAAAAGTGCCTTTACAGCAGGCTGAGAAAGATTCGTCAGCATTTCATATTGTATTTGGTCAGGTCCTGGAGCAGTTTTTTTGCCGGCAGACAGTACTGTAGTGATTTCCTAGGGGGATAATTAATCTTTTGTATTGATCGTTAGCACCTCCACCTGTTGAGTGACTTTTTTTCGGCCATATTTTGTATTTTAGAAATGACTGGTATAATGTGACGTACTAGAGAATGCAGCGAAGTGCTCCCCTAATATTTATGCCTGTTCCCTTATATTTGTTTCTGTACAAGGTGTTGTCAAAAGCGGAATGGTGTATGGTGAGAAGTTGCCATTTGAATTTCGAACCTGCTCCCACATTTTTGTAGATGTGATTTGACTGTTTATGGATGGTACGTAGCTCTGCCATAATGCTTTCTCGGGACTACGACGGACGTAACGAGCTTTAGCTCTTGCCTCTTTAAAATTTTCTAGGTTCTCGTGTGTGGCGTTCCGGCGAAAAATACCACCAGCTCTATTCTCTCGTTTTTTCGCATCCTTGCAGCTTGTGTCTACCATACTTTGAGATTTTTCCATACCATTCCCGAAGACTTAGGAATAGCCAAGTGTGCGGCAACTAAGATACAATGAGTGAACTTTGTATTTATTTCATCGATGCCAATATTTGCTAAAACTATTTTTTTCTAAACTGGCTTCTGATCTAAAAAGTTTCCAGTCAGCGAAAGGAAGCTTCCAGCGACGCGGTTTGGTTGGAATAACTGTTAGCGAGGATGACAGACTTACAATTGAAGAGAGATGCTCAATTCTATATGAGTTATCTAAAGCACTCCCGCTAAAATCACTAAAAACAGACGGTGAACTAAAAGACAAATCTAAAACACCCATTTTCCCCGAGGTTGGGGAACAATATGTGGATTTCCTCGAGTTTAGCAGACATACAATAGGGGTTAGAATAAAATCCTATATTAGGTGTCCTCTAGCATCAGTTTTCTCGCTTCCCCAAAAACAAGAATGTGCATTAAAGTCTCCATCTGCGAGAATATGGCTCTGGTAGCTTCTCTGAGAGAACCTTTAAGTCATGGAATGTAGCCTTCGGCTGTGGCTCAGTGTATGCAGAGCGCACTGTTAGGGTTTAGTGTGCACGCAGAGTGGCTGCTACAGATTAAAGTCTAGTTTTTAGTTTTAGCTGACGAGCCGAGACACCGTTTTTCACTATGATGGCGACACCTCCTGACAGCCTGCTCGCCTGCTTTTGGTCGCGACAGAAAACAGCATAAATCTTAAGAAAATATTTTTTTGAGGACCTAAATTGGCCTCTTGTAGACATAAAGCGACAGGAGCCTGCGCTCTAACGATATCTTTTATGTCTCTGTAGTTTTTGACAAGTCCTCTACAGTCATATTGAATTATGAAAGCCATCATAATTTAATGTTTCTATGGTGTGAAAAACTGGACCAAATTGTTTACGGCCCCGTGACGCGAAACCTGTCTTCTTTTGACCGATCCAGAGAGCTGCGTCGAACACCCGACGTAGATGGCACGTGGCTGCCCTGGGTCGTGTCCATCGCCTCTGCAGAGGCGTTGGATGACCGTGCAGAGTGCACCTCGACGCTAGACTTTGACGGACCTCGACCTGTGGGAGGAGGTCTTGAGGGCCACCGACAAGGGGGTCTGGGAGGCCTCTTTTTGGGTTGGCAGTGTAGTGTTACCTACTCCACTTGGGGGCGCGAATGGCCCCGCCACAGCTCACTACGAGTGCCCTGGGCAGGTGCCGAAGCCTGGTGTGCCCACGCAACACATCAGCGAAGTTTGTTTTTGCCTTGAAGGAGAATGTGCTTGTTTGTGTGCATCGCCTTCTTGCTGCTTTGAAAGAAATGTTTTCAGTAATTTTGAGTGTAATTATTCTTTTTTCTTTCTTCCAGGACGGACACGCCCTGGAGTATGCAGCATGGTCTCCTTCACAATTTGCTCAGCGTGGGGCGCCGCTGCAGTCATCAGAAGAGTGATCTGTTGAAGCACATTTCACGCAAGTTTTGCGACCGCGGCAACTTTGTGAATCGTGGCCGAACCTTTGGCAGTTAGAGCATCGTCGCGGGCAAGGAAGGTAGGGTGCTACAATAATTCTGAGATAACCCACTTCTGTTGAATCTGGGAGAGTACTATGTGGATATGTTAAGACTATGTGCTTTGTTCGGGTTTATTTGCCCTCTTCTTATTTTTATCATGTGGACATTGACGACGTTTAATTCAGCAAGCCGTTCTTTCATTTCTCGTTCAGTGAGGTGGAGGCAATTATTTTCTGAAATTACTCCACGGACTGTGTTTAGGGATCGATGGGCAGTGATGGAGACAGGTATGTCCAACACTCAAACATCCAACACTTAAAACTCTCCAACATTATGTTGGAGAGTTTTGAGTGTTGAATGTTTTCTCGGAATTCGATCAAGAGGTCTCCACTGGACATTTTTGTAACTTTGTAGCCTAAGCCCAAGGCACCAGTCAGCAATTTATCGACAATGAATGGGGAGATTATTCTAGCTGATTTGCCTGTTTGTTCACTATGTATAATATGAAATTTTGGAAAACTTTTCATCTTTTTCTGCAAGAACTGTTGAGTTATCTTGGTCCGCCCTTTCTTGAGGTGGTGATCAGTTGCCTAGAAAAAGTTAGCGATAGAATAAGTGTGTTTTTTGGCTGTGGTGCCAGCCACCCACCATGAAGCCCAACGAGAGGAAGGGGCAGGTACTTGCAAGCAAGTCCTGCCCACGCCAGCTGCACACTCTAACTATAACCAAATATGACGCAACTCAGGTTGGTTGGCCACACAAGGTTAACCCTCTCCACCCGGACAAAAAAAGGAAGGAACAAGGAGTGAGTATGAGACAGGAGAGTTGTGAGAAAGGGGTATGAAAGCGTCAGATAGAGGGGAGGACAGGAAAAGGCGACTGCCGATTTCCCCCGGTCGGGTCAGCCCGGAGGTGCCGTCTACAGGAAGCTGGGGCCAAAGAGGTGTGTTGCCTCCGCCGAGGGGCCTTAAAGGTTCAAACGCTCGGAATTGGCTCAACCATCAGGATTCCTTTTTCCCCGCACACGGCGATGCCATGCACGGCTGGGTGCGGGTGCTCGGGTCCGTGGTGATGCACTGTTCACCATCATCCCCCTGCGGGGATGTCCCTACGGATGCTCAGGAACCCGTGGTGCCGGAACTCACCAACATCTGCATGAAGCAGATGCCCCTGCGGGGGTCTTCTTTTTAAGTTTTCATTGGGTTGGGACTGCTTTCCAGCACGGTGGCAATTGTCCTGCAGAATCACAAAGGATTCAGATTGTTTGATACATTACAAACAATATTGCTAAGCAGACTTGTCGCATCAGATCTCGTGATCGCTTGTGCGTTTCTTTTATTCTCGAAAATATACCCCCCTCCCACCTTAGTGCCGCGTTCCACAGGAAGCTAGCCGAATATTTATGACCAAAAGGGCACATATATTAACGCTAACACTAATAGTTATTGACGGTGCATAGAGTGTAGATGTTTTTTGTGTCCTGCATATTTGATAATTTTGGTGCGTGATGCGGAGATCCAAGTATTATGAATGTTAATGCGTTTGCTCGATACAAGCGCTAACGGTCAGGCGTTTAGTAATTACTTTCAGGTTAACTTTAAAGGTGGTAGGATATTCAAAACGAATCATTGGCTTTATCAATTTATCGTCGAAGTGTGTTTTATTGGTATTTGAAAATTATTAGCACTTTTAATGTAATTCCTTATATTCCAGCACTCAATCGGTTTGTCATATTACAGATACATAATTGAATCCTATGCGTATACAAACTTTATGGACTGCAGCACACTCGACATTTACACTGGGGAGGGTGCACTCTGTTAAAGTTCGTTGCAGAATCTACCCTTATTGATCACTCTCTTGCAATCAAGCAAACAGTGCGGAGAGAAGAGTTCACATTGCAGGGTATATTTCGTAGAAATGCCTGTTTCCCAGGGGTACCATTTAGTAGTTAAAAGATACCCATTCTTAATAAGTACTTAGTAAACGGTCCACTGTCGACTGGCTTTGAAGATTGCGTATGAATATCTATAAATCCTAGGGCTCCGCGCAAAATGCCTACATGGCGGGAGCATTTTTCATGTAAACAGAAGAGTAAATATCTCTTCATAAGCGGGAGATTTACACAAAGCAAAATAACCTGCGTTTTGAGACACTGAAAACGCGTGGTCTTTTACGGCAGGTAAAAACATGCTTGTTTAAAACTGCTTGGATACAGTGAGAAGGGCTATGCTGTAAATAGCGAAACATGAAATGTATAATTTATCCTTTTCGCAGAGATCAACGGACGCAGTGTGGTTGCCCTGTTGTTATCCATCAGGATAATTCATCTCTAAACATTAAAAGTGCACAGCGAGGTGAAATGAACTGAATCTTAAGTTGTCTACGTGTAGTGCGCAGAGCTGCGCGCTATAAAAGGATTTAAGATGGCTTCAAGAGTTCACATCCAAAGACGGTGATCGCTGCAGGCTAAAAACGTCACGGAAAATTTTTTTTTTGGCACTTTAAAGCAATCTTTGCTAAACAAATTTTATCTTCCCTTTTTTTCGGTGATGGATGTCTATGGCTGTGAAGAACACAGTAGGCAAGTAACTGCGTGCGTCATAATCATGGAAGCCTTTTTTAGTTTTTCGTAACGCGTGTGACGGCACGTCCGCTTGATTTTTTTGTCTTTGCAGGGAGCCATTGCCTTCACTCCATAGAACACTGGCAAGATTTCCCCCATAATAAATTAAAGATGAGGAAGGAAAGTCAAAGAATTTCCCAAAGAAACAAAGCCATAATAACAGTTTCCAGTAACCTGCCGACTGCGAACCAAGTGTACTGCAACGCTTTCACGGAATCGGCGAGTACGTGACGGCAGATTTTGATAATTTTCCGCCAAAAAAAGGGATTTATTAGTCGAATAACTGCACTTGCGTAGTTCCTTTAAAACGCAGTAGGGGCTCAATGCGCTCAAAAACGAGCGCACCACTCTGATGGATCACAACCAACTCACCCAATCCTCAGTTCTTCCACCTATTCTTGTTAAGTTTTCCTTGGGTTGTGACTGCATTCCAGCAAAATGACACCTCGTCTGCACAGTCGCAAAGGATTCAGATTTTTGATACATTGTGCGGGTGTTCGCAAAACTGGGAACAAATGCAACGATGCTTAAGAAAGCATTACATAAAACTTGATATAGGGTATGCGTCACTCATTACTCTCGCAAAGAACAAGACGACAATGCTAACACGCCAATGACAAATAAACTCCTTGGACTGCATCAGTTCGCCGTTAGCGCGCACTAGAACTCGGTGTGCCTCTTGAAGCGCCCTGTTGTGCCTAGCGAACGCACTATCTTGCGACTAGGTTGCAGTTGTCAGCGCTCGCAGTGCCCCAGTAGACAAAAGCTCATTGGTTGCAGCTGCGTGGTCTGATTTGAAGACCGTGAATTTTGAGGGTCACAACCGCATGTTCGCTACAGTAGGCATTTTGTGAAGCTTAAATCGTCACCTTCTTAATTGTTCGGGAAGTAGTTTTTAAAGATGTTGGAGCGTTTGTGGATGTGGACAATGGCGCTGCTCCTTCTGTCATTACTGAAAACTTCTATTCCTTTAGTAAAGTAATCATGTCACGTTCTGGACTACTTTGCTCCGCTGGTTTCAAGTCCATACACTCTTCTGCCGTTTGCACGTAGCGAATAGTGCAGTGCGATGCTCAGCTAAGCAACTCACTGCCTCGCCAAGGGCGATCACGTTCTCTCCGACACTGGTGCACTGGCTCCCATGTCCGCTGCCTCTTTCTCCGACTCCACTCTTCTCAAGCCGTCTGGCGTCGTTCTCTCTCGCTGACACCTTTTACCGAGATCCATGTGCACCAAGGTGGCACAGAACTCCCCGTCTCAAATCTTCGATCTTCTGCTTTAACACCGCGACACGAAACTTATGTAGATAATTTTTAGCCTTTCAACTAATATCTACCTTGTGCTCTCAAATGCATTCATCACCGCAATTAAGCCGAGCCACGTAACCTCCAAAGAGATATCCTTGAAAAGGTATCACCTGTCCTGCGATCGCGACTTTCACATGACTCGCTTCCAGAAGCTTTTTGCTCTGCTCAAGACGTTTCGCTGTTTCTTCGACCGTCAGCGTCGGGCTGAGTACTCCACTCCGTGGGGTACCACAGGGTAAAGTACTTAGCCAAACGTTCTTCAATCTTGTGCTTGTCGGCCTTGCCGATGTACTACCACAGTCAGCGAGAGTCTCAGTCTATGCATAGGATATTTGTATCTGGGCATCAGGAGTTACGCGACCACAAGTTCGAGCAAGGCTTCAAAAGGCGGCAAGCATTCATGCTGCCTACCTCCTCCTTCAAGGCCTGAAGATTTCTACTGAAAAATGTTCCGTTGTTGCCTTTACACGCAAGAGCATGTCTCATTATCCCGTACGCATAAATGGCTCAACAATACCCTACAAAAGCAGCCACCGCTTCCTCGCAGTAATCATCGATCGTAATCTAACATGGAGCCCACATGTATTGTACATGAAAACGCGACTGACATCGATCGTTCACGTTCTCTTCTTTCTCGGAGGGAAGTCGTGGGGAGCATCAGTGCAGTCGATGCTCCAGCTGTACACCGCATTATTCATGGGATTGCTTCGGTACAGTACCCCTGCACTAGGAAACTTGAGGCAAACGAACATACGGTGTCTGCAAAGTGTTCAGGCTCAAGCTCTGCGGACGTGCCTAGGGCTGCCAAAAGGCGCGTCTACAGCCGCAACAGTACTCATCGCTCAGGAGAATCCAGTGACTGCCTATGTCAATATCGAAGCCTTGAGAGCGCATATTCGTCACCTCTCTCGGACTCCCGCACACTATCTTGCCAGTCTTCCTGCTAACCGGCCGAGTACATAGTTTGCTAAAATTATTGATGCCATCGTGACTTCCTACCGACCCAATTTACACAAGCCTCTAGACAGTCTTCTTCATTTTGGAGTCTGCACCAACCTCGTGTGCTTCTTTCCATACCGGCATCAAAAAGAAGTCTGATTAATCGACGACAGCACTAAAACAGACCACTCTAGAATAATTGCATGAGAAACACGGACACCGACTTCACGTATACACCGATGACTCAGTGACCCCTTCCAGCTACTCGAACTCCGTAGTCATCCCCGTAAGGACCATAGTTAAGAAAGTGAAAACATCACACCGGACTTCATCGACTGGTGCAGAACTTACTGCTATTCGTGTCGCCATTGAGCATATCAGTGAAGAAACACCCCAGCAATTGTCTGTTTTCACTGATTCAAAGGCAGCCCTCCAAGCGTTACAATCTGCTCTTCGTCATGGGTCCCATGTAAAACTTGTCGCCGAGTTCCGAGAGCTTCACCCCACAGCCATCACCAAGGGGCACGAAATTGTTTACCAATGGCTGCCAGGACACAGCGGCATCGCAGGCAACCACCGCGCGAACGAGGCCGCGCGAACTGCTCACCATGAGGGTGATTGTGTGTTCATCCCCATCTCGAGAGCCGACGCAGCGGGTAGGCTTTGACCACTGTTGCGGGACATCACGCTTGCCGCGTGGAATTTTAAGCCAATTCTCGCATTCGCGTTTAAAAACCTTAGACCCAGATCTGAAGCTTCGGCTTCCATCCGGCCTACCACGACGTGAAGCAACTTTGTTGTGTCGCCTGTGTCTTGGTGTAGCTTTCACCAAGCACTGCTCCTTCTTAATAGGTATGGCTGGTAGCCCTGCATGTACCATTTGCGGTTGTGATGAGACTTTTGCCCACATTATTGGCGAATGCCCTGCCTACAGCGCCGAAATACAGTCCCTCTGCCGTGCATTTAGACCAGCGCCCACTGACGGAAACGAAGATTCTCGGCCACTGGCCGCGGCGGTCGTCGTCGGTGAAGACCTCCAAGGCACTACTCCGTTTTTTGAAGACTTCTGGCCTGCACGATAAGCTCTAACTTTACTGAATGTTGTGACTTTACATAGTGACTTTAATTTCCTGCAACTGTCTTTTCTCCTTCATTTTTTTTCTCCCCTCACCCCTTTCTCCCCGTGCAGGGTAGAAAACTGGCTATTCGTCTGGTTAACCTCCCTGCCTTTCCTCCTCCTCCTCCTTCGATCATCAGAAAAGTTCCTTGGGCCACGCGACAACTACCACCCACCCCATCAACAACGGTACTCATTCTCCTGTCAGCCAGTGCCCGTGCTCTATGTAGCCTCCAGAGAGCAGCATCATTACTGATATCATTGGCGACATGCTGCAGTGCAGCATTATTCAACACTCTTTCAGTCTGGGCTCATCCCACGTCGTACTCTCCTAAAACAAAGATGCCTGAATTCAATTTTCTGGTTATCGCCTGCCTATGAAAAGTATCCGCGAAGACATATACTGACTACCCTGTATAGATTATTTTCATGACTGTTTGCAAGAATAAGAGTTCAATTTTTTGCCCTGCCTCTGATTGCCGGCTAGGGACAAGTATCCATGGCAGTGTCTGACGGATCCAAAGTTGTTAATGTCATCCATGATGGCCTGTATGACTCCACCGTTATGCGATTCGTTCCCGCCACGTTTCAGTGATTAATAGGCTACATCTATTGCGGACTACTGTGGAAGTTTTCTGCCTTATTTGCACGACCTTGCATTATTGCTCCCAATTTTCTGACTAGCCTGACTTGCTCGAACGTGCGAACAAAAAAACATGTTCCACAAAAACAGTTATGCCCCAAAGCTGGCGGGGTCGCAAACTCCTATCCACTCCAGCGTCAATTATAAGCTCGCTGCTCTTTTCAGGGGTCAAAGAAACCATAAGTGGGAAAATGTCTGGACTTGTTCTTCGAGATCAAATTTCGCAGCCAGTGCTTCAGTTTAGGTGCAAAAATAAACGTTAACAGCACTGTTTTCCTGAGATTACATTCGCATTCGACGTTCAAGATGACGTTCGTGATTTATTTTCGTTAATGATGAGGTCTAGGAATCTAAAACAAAAAAAATCTGAGTTATTTCGCATCCATCTCACAGATATGATGAGTGTGGCATCGTGACAGACTTGCTTAAAAAAGTGCAGCAAACACTTAAACAACGCTGCTGAAGAAGTATGACATGCGTGCAGGCCGTGGTATATGCTGCTGTGCATACTCGTTATTGCAAGCGAAGAAAGCTTTGCAAGTGTCTCTGACACGCAAGACAATTATGATGTTAAGGACTACTCGCGATAAAAATAAATGCGATGAGCGCGGCGCCTACGCGATCACCTACAGGCCCAGAAGGGCGATGAAAAGAATTTCGAACAGGGGAGCGCGTGTGCGCTGCGCTGCTCGCTCTTCTTGCGGTCGACCCTGTACGTCAGAGACGAACTTAATTAAAAACAGGGTGTTGCAGGCATGGACCAGTGGCAAATCCCGGTGCTCACAAACAGCGACACAGAGGGGACACAGCGCTTTTATCATAATGAACGTATACCAACTAGCTCAGTTTTCTGCCCTCTTGCAGCTAATTGCCAGTAAGGATAAATGGCAAGAAACGGGCCAAGATTCACCGCATCCTGTTTGAGAGCGCTGCATTTGGCGGGAGTTGGGACCAACAAAGATTGCCATTTCTCGGCATTTTTTAATGATACACAGTCCAATTTACTCAGTTTATTTCCTCTTGCCTCTCGACTATTGCTAAGTACTGTGCCATCTGGATAAAATATTTGGCGTTTCACGATTAAAAAAGCATAATCCTCAAGTATTAAGAAGCACCCAATCAAGGAAAGAAGCAAAAATAAACGCAAAACATGCCACTAGCGCTATTTTAAATCCATGTTTCTGGAAGGTGGAATGAGGAAGGAGGCTCTATAATCAGCTTGCTAGATCGAATACTGGAGCACATTGTTTTCTTAAATTGTATTTTTTTCTGCGTGTGTTTTCACTTGTGAGCATTGCAGCCAAAATTGTGCTCTGTGGTACTTGTCAGAGGCCAACAAACTTTTGCGCTGACCGCAGTGATCGCCATTTAGTTCTATTAGCAGAACATATCAATAAAATCATCCTTTCCTATAGACTCAAAAATTCTATATACTGTATGATTTAGCATGCCATTTTTAAAATAAGAAAATGTTCGAAATTATGAGCTAAGTTGCTTACATAGGATGAGAAGGAAACGTGTTCAGACAGCTTCTTTAGAAGCACAAATATAACGCATAAAATTAACTTCAAGACTGGACAAGCACACTCTTTCAGTTCGTGCCTATCCGCCGTCGTACTCTCCGAAAATCAAGATGCTTCAACTCGATTTTGTGGTTATCGCCTGCTTATGAAAAGTATACGAAAATTCATATACCCACTCCCCTGTATTGATCATGTTCTTGACTGTTTTTAAGAGTCAGAGTTCAAGGATCTGAGTGCCGTCAAAGAGCAAGTGCCTACGGACGAGTCTGAATGTCGTAGTGTCGTGCCTGTCGACAGGCCTGTGCATTACACTTTCTGTTCGGGTGCATTTGCATTTGACGATTTATAATTGAATTTGCATTACGAACCCGAGCCGAATGATTAAGATTAACTTCCTAGCTGTACTAAATACATTAAAAAGTGCACTCCATGAGCAGGGGATTAAAGAGACCTCACACGTAGGGAAAAAAATATCTTATTTTATAAGTTTCATACCTGCTACATGGTTAATTTGCGCGTTATAATCCAATAGCGATGCGGTTAAGTAAATATTATTGCCTTTCCTGCATTTTTTTGCAAATGCCAACTGTATGCGCTGTTTTCTAAATAACTAGCGCAACCAAGGAATTCCTGTTTCACTAGGCCGATAAGAAGGCGGCCCTAATAAATTAACAAAACTTGAAGAACTCCAGTCATTACATGAAAAACAATACAATGCTTGACTTAGACCGACATACCGAAGGCACCTGAATATGGACAACACTTTCGATAAACTCAACAGCATTCACCACAGTAACCAGCATTTCCGGATATCCACATCTCTATAGTTTAGATACAGGCGTTGGAAAACTCCACAAAACTGGATTTTTCAGTCTGAAAGACCTGAAACGAGCATCCACAGTTTCCTGCAGGTGAATATATCACTGCTCCGGGCATATCACAGCCGTATCGATGTATGAGATCACATTAATATTAATTAAAGGGGTATTTCTGATAACTTGAACTGATATTCTAGAAGAAATATTCACAATCCTTACATTGGTCGTTTCATAACTTCCCTCATCAATTTACAGCCGAATGCTCGTAAATATCCCATGCCGCTAACTCTCAAAGCTAAAAGAGCATTTGCCGACGATCTATTCTCGACTTTTCAACTGAAAACAACTAATATGGCATCTCAGACCCGTCTCCAAAGATGCATTCAAGCAATTCGCGGAGCCATCTCTTACAGCTCACTGAAATAAGCGTCATTCGAGATTATACTGAATTTTCTTTCTTTTCATTTGTTTTTATTTGTCTAATTTTTGGCCTCGGTTTGTTCACCACTGACTGCCACGCGAAATGAAGCTGTCATGAGTTACATTCTTACTGTTGGTTTGTGAGATGATCGTCCTTAAATTTCAAGGACTCTAATAATCTGAGATCATAATGAGACACATAAAAGTGAGGAATAACTTCTCTCTTAAATTAAGCAGACAAGAGTATGGGACCGATGGGCTTGTAATGACATACACATGAAGGCAACCAACAATCTTCGAAACAAGAAAAGCTTAGGAGTGTGTTTTATTTGTTGATTTTTGTTCTGTTGATGATCTGAAAATTATACTCTAATTAAGCTGAGGCGGAACGCTAACTGATTATAAAGTAGAAGAAAAAGAAACAACCGCATACCGCCGGTGGCATCCGAAAATTGGAAATCCAAATTTTTCCGCCTGTGCGAAATTCGGAAGTCATAGTTTTCAATCGCACCAGGAGCATACGGCTTCTTTTCTTCGTTATAATCAATTCTCTTTGTCTTAAAAATTTTACAACATTAATTTGCCGCTGAACAGAACAGCAATGAAAAAATCAACATTGCCCTGTGTTTTCAGTGGTATCAGTGACTGTTTTAATTTGTACGTTTTTTCTCTTCTAGTTATCGTTATGAGGCCGCCAAGGTGGCTAAGTGGTTGTGGCATTCGGCTGCTGACCCGAAATCTTGAAATCTGCAAAAAGCGGCCGTTTTTGATTATGTACCGGCCTTGAATGTAGCAATTGCTGGAACTAAGCAGCGTCAACGAGGTCCAAAAGAAACAGACCACTTTTTGCCGCTGCCCTATAACCACCACTATCGATGTGTCACAGTTGTTTAGAAATGATTGCGCACAGCAAACTTCCCTAACCACCGCTCCATTCAAATCACGCGTTCCGTCTGCCAGGTAACGCGACAAGACTAAGCTCCGCGCCTTGGAAGTTTTGCGTAAATGCAGAGCCAGCACAGCTGACGATGCAACCGTAGAGTCCACTCGCGGTACAAGGAAAATGTAATGAATAACACAAACATTGGGAAAGCTATTAGTTTTCACCTTGCGCAGCATGAAATGCTAATCATGTACTGTGATGTACATAATAAAAATGCACACTAAACATCGGTTCCGTAACTTACATGCACAGGTTGTGCACTCGGTGGAAGGATAAACAAATGAAATGAGGCATCCGCAGTGTGATCACGTGAGTCGTACTTAGTCGACCGCCTGCGAGGGACATGACGCGACGCCCAAATGTTGTACACCTTCTGGGATTCGAGACAACACTGTCGCGACTCGGGTAGCATGGCCGGACCGCTGATGGGACGAGGATTATCGGAGACTGGGCTGAGAGGAGGGCAGCAAAATCTTTATAGAAATATTTACATCATGTACAAGTAGAGTAACTGAGATTGCTTCTGAGTGAGAGAGTCTCGATGCGAGGAAGCTCCTTTATGTGAAGAAAGCTCCTGGCCGTACTGTGCGCCGAGTTTTATAGGGTTTTTCTTCCCTGAAAATTCTAGATGGAGGCCCCGGCGTTGCTGAGGAAGGCGTGTCCAAGTTCACGGTGGCAGATCACGCACTCTGTCCCCAGGGAACACGCCCCCGTCACTTGTGGAGCATGGGAGGAGGATGGCATGTGCGTCGTGCAGACACAACGAAATCTCTCCGAGTCACGTCACCTGAATATGCAGGTGGTCTCACGTGTTTCTTATCAGTGCATGGGCTCGGGTGTCAGCTTCCTGTTTGAAGACGAAGGCCGATGTCAAAACATGACTGGACCCCGCTGGCCTCTGGTTCTCTCGACACGGCCAATTATGCGGGCAGACCTGCATCGGCGGCTTTACTGTCAGTAAAGGCCAGCTGGTGCCGTTGTCTAGGATAAGTCGGGCAATGAATCCGCAGCGCTTCCTGGTACTCATTGGCAGGCCATGGGGGACTCCGCTGCAGGTGCGATTGAGGAAACCCTTCTTTTTCCCCAGATAAAGGGCATCCGGTATGCAGCCGTCGCGAGGTTGTGGGCTTTGCTGAAAATTCTCGGTAGTCGCTTGCTCCGGCCCACGCGGCCAGAAGCACAATCATAACAACGCAGTGAAACTGAAAACGTGGCCAGGGATGTCGTGATACCATTAGTTCATTTGTCCGAGGTTGTCGCTGGACTTCGAGGAAATCCCGAGTTTTGCCAAACTCTAGGCATCAGCATAGCGCCCTCGATGGGAATGAATGAGTTAGTGGTTGTGTGCACGATACTCGCCGTGCCAAAAACTAAGAAAAGAAGTTAAAATATAATCCTTTAGTTAGCATTGTCTGCTATGTGTCTCATGCAGGAGTTCAGCTATAAATCTTTGTTAATTATCAGCAGCAATAATGCATACAAACGTAATATAAAAAGACACAAAGAGCTGTAGAATGCGCTAGGCTGGTGCACTTTCAGTATTTGCTTTTCCAGAGGCTGTTCTGGATTTTTCTTGCAAATGATTTTATTAAATGCGCGGCATGTGCAGTTTAAGGAACATTGCCCTTCCACGAAAAATAGCATGGTTGCTTGCATAATGCTTTCCTCCATCTTTTAAGACCTCTAGCGCTTCTTCAACGAGTGATACACTGATTCACTAATGGAGGCGCAGCCCATCTTCGCGAAGGGTGGAGCTTGACAATATATCCTAAGTAATCCAGAGCACACTTGTTTCCAGCTCCGCGGCTTTTTTCTTCATCGTTCCGAGCTGCGGAGAAATTTCGCTCGCCAGTCCAACGTTACAATCGTGGTAGTATATATTAGTTCTATGCATGACTGTAGTAATTTCCTGAGGAAAATATGAGTATCCACGGAGAATTTTACTATATGATCTTTTCTGCTGCGAGCGCAAAAATTACTGCGCAGATTGTATGTGTATCGGGTAGGGACTGACTACAAGAACCTCAATGCAGAAACTGCCTTCACCAATGTGTCAACGCACCGTAGTTCTCAGCTTTGATTGTGAAATGATTTATTCTTTGTATTAAAGTGCGTTCTGGTATAGAAAACGGATGCTTTGGGTTGGATGGCAGTAAATGAGGAAACAGCGCTTAACTGTAATGAACGAGAAAAGTACATCAGTAGTCAAGCAGGGAAGTTCAGCAAGGCTTATTAGAAAGCACTTCAGGTTTGCACATACGGATCCGAAGAGCTAAAAACAGTCAGCGCCAAGACTTAGCTACGATAAAAATATGGAAAGAAAGCAGCTTCTCAACAGTTAAAGAACATGAGCTCTACCTTCGAGCCAAGCACATTTCATTAGAAAAGCTCAGACTAACACTCTCCTCACCCCACTATTGCTCCACAATGTCGGATGGCATGACACGGCTCACTGTCCGAAATGTCCAGAGATCAGGGCAGGCATAGAACGCATTCTCTGCTAATGTAACACACCCGCCGCAGGGGCTCAGTGGTTAGAGCGCTGGGCTACTGATCCGGAATACCCGGGTTTGAACCCGACCGCGGCGGCCGCATTTCGATGGAGGCGAAACGCTAAGACGCCCGTGTGCTGTGCGATGTCAGTGCATGTTAATTAGAGATCCCCAGGTGATCGAAATTATTCCGGAGCCCTCCACTATGGCACCTCTTTCTTCCTTTCGTCTTTCAATCCCCCCTTTATCCCTTCCCTTACGGCGCCGTTCAGTTGTCCGCCCATATGTGAGACAGATACTGCGTCATTTCCTTTCCTCAAGAAACCAATTTTCAATTTTCTAGTCATGTAACACTGTCATAACCTCTCCTTATTTCTCTCACCCTCTGCCTCCTTTCTGGGGTGCTTGGCTTCACTGGAGCTCGGCAGATTATCAGCCGGCCTCGGCGGAGTAAACGGTCTTCTTCACGGGGCTTTAGTGCTAGCCTCAAAAAAAAAAAAAATTTGCACCTCCTCCTCCTACCTTCGAAAGTGCGATGGAGAGGTCGCTGACACAGAGATCATGAATAATGGAGCAGTGTCGCTTAAAGCCCGCAAAAAATATTGTTCTTGATCATAACACGTTCCTAACGACGAGAAAATCAGATAAATCATGTAGGGAGTGGGGGAATGGTGCCAAGAAAGAACTACGCGGCAGAACGTCGCGAATGCCTCTGAAGTTATCATAGAACTGGTTTTTTAATTGTTGTAATTTAAGTCATCTGCTCTTTTTTCTTTATGTAAGCTTTCGGGAGAACGGGTATTAAAGAGCGCCAGGTGTGTCGGTAGTCGAAGCTCATCGGAAGAGGAGAACGTTCACACCTCCCTGGAAAAATGCAGGCGCTCCTTGCTGGGTTTGCTGTGGTGCTTGCTTTGGGCATTTTTCAAGGCAGTGCGGAGATGATCGGGATGCCGACTTTGAAAATAATCACAGGTATGCATCTGAAGAGCAATTAAATTTTAGTGCTAGATATGTCTGAAGCCTGTGGCGTTGCATGTACTTAATTTCTGTATAAAACATACAACACCTATTTTTTTATCATTTGCGTAATGTGTGACATTCCTTCAGGCACAGTGCTATTAAGTCCTTGATAATTTCTTGCTTTTTGCGCCACTGCTGTTTAATTTCACTCCTGTCACCTATGAAACGAGACTAAACGCAATTTTTGCAGGTGGTCGGTTATTAATGCGGTTTTAATGTGGTATGGATTATTGCCCTAAATAGGTACAGCCGTGGGCAAAAGTTTGCGGGATGCAGATTCGAGAAAAATAATTTACTGCTGCGTCGCATCGCAAGCCAGTCAGTCGGTATTCGTTCCAGTGGAGGACCACGCATGTACCATCATGGTTCCATGCTTTTCATTAGCCTCGTTAGCCTAACCGCACAAAAAAATAATTATCCGAAAACCTTTATCTCGCAAACATTTGTCCGTGAATGTACATAACCTCTATCTGAACGTGTTGAGGAATTTAATTAAACAGTTGAGCCAAGTGAGTAAATTCGTGTTTCTGAAAATGACCGGATATTCTCCGTTATAAACATATGTATAGACAATCAGCACTGCTGACTGAAAACAGTTGAAAAAATTAAAGGGAGCGATTATGAGAAAGTGATTCGACTTATCTGCCCTTAAGGACAATCAATTTGGCTAAAAAAATGTTAAACTTCACTTCCTGACAAACATCGCTACATATATCCCCGCCAAAACCCAAAAAACATGACCAGAGGTCCGATCATCTTCGCGTGGCTTACAATCTGTGCTCCATTAGGCTAATATTTTATCTTCTCACGACACGAGCGCCAGGACTGTTGGCTGGGACACGCTAGAGCTATGAAAACAATGAACGCTTTTGAAAAATGGGAGGTAATATAAATGACGTGCTTCAGAGCCGCCAATTCCCCGCCGAAGTGTACAATACTAGACTTATAATTTGTAATTAGGCTTATATTTTTTCACATATAATAGGGGGTCTAAATTATAATTATGAACGAGAGAGGTTTGAAGAAGACGACGAGGTCTGCGATAAGGATGACGTGGATTAACCGAAGTCTAAAGAAGGTGAAGAAGAAGCATTCGGTGAGATGGAAAGAGATTATTTATGGAGAAGAGAAGAAGAGGACGACCACAAGGATTACGTGGACTAACGCCAATACTATAAAAGCGCGAGGGAGAGCGAGGCACGGAGGAAAGAACAAAGAAGCGGAGACTCCGGCGGGTCAGGGACGCTTCGGCTGTAAGAGAGCGACACCGGCTGCTGCTCCGGTGAGCTATTGTTCTACGGCTTCGTATCGCGGACTTCCTGCCGTTCCTGAGCCCGTTCCGGGGAGCCAACGGAGGACGCTACCACGTGCTACGGCCACGGGTGTCTCCAGCGTTGTTGCTACCCATCCGGGTGGGGCCCCCAACGGCAACAACACCGGCGTCACCTCCACGGGCGCTTGGACCGAGAACTTGTACGAAGCAGCCAGCGACGCCGAAAGCGGCGCCAGCCTCAGCACGTCGAACGCCACCTCGACGCCGGCTACTGGATCCATACAACGCCGCATCCGCACCGCACCAACCGTGAGCACGAACGGCGACTGCTAACAGCAGAACGCTAGCAGAACACGCTAGTAGCCGTGCTACCGGGTTGTGTGTATTGATAGTCTGTGTTAGTTTTTTTAGTTATTTTTGTGTGCTAATGTTTGCGTCACGCAAGGTGCATTAAATGTGCGTCTGTGTGGGTACACCTGTCGCCTAGTCCATTATTTCGGTCCGAGTGTTCTCCGGGGATATCCGTGACAAAGATAAGTGCCATTCCTGTGCCAGGATACATTTCATTTTTTCTTTTTGCTTTGTCTGGGATTTTTCTGATCTCTAGACGGCAGAAAGGATGGATTTCGCAAAAAAGTTAGAACTGGCGCTCAAGCTGGGGTTAAGCAAGGAAGAGGCGATGCGCCTCTATGAAGAAGAGGGAAAAGGCAGAGAAAGGAAAGGGTGCAAGCTCGCGCAGACGCTCGCGAGGCAGAAGAGCGGGAGGAGAGAAGAGCTCGCGAGGCAGAAGAGTGAGAGGCTAGAAGAGAATCGCGAGGCAGAAGAACAGGAGAAAAGAAGGATAGAAAGGGAGAAGGAGTTTATTTTGTACAAACAGGCGCATGTCGCGGGAGGATATGAGATCACGGACAATGATCAGGGTTCCTTAGGGGGTACAGAATCGCCTATCGCGACCAGAGTTTGTCCAAGGAAGCTCATGGCTCCTTGTGATGACAAAAGAGATGACCTGGGCGCGTATCTGTAATGATTCGAGCGTATAGCTTTGGGGCAAGGCTGGGAGCGCAGTAAATGGGCCACGACATTGAGCATGTGTTTAGTCGGGGAGGCACTGAATGTGTTTGGGAAGATGCCAGCTGCTGAATCCATGGACTACGAGAAAGTCGAGAAGGCACTCCTCCAAAGATTCGGGCTTACGGCAGAGGGTTATCGTGAGAGTCTTTGCACAGAAAAACCTGAGGATTCTGAAACCGCTAAGCAGTTTTCCAGCAGGTTGACCAACTATTTCGACAGGTGGTTTGATATCTCAAACACAGAAAAGAGTTTTGAACGGGTGCGTGACAAGCTGGTCACAGAGCAATTGTTATCGTGTTGCAGCTCGAAGCTGGCGCTATTCTTGAAAAAGAAAGTTGTGTTCATTACAAGAGTTTGCTGATACTGCGGACCAATTCCTTGAAACCTAATCGCTGAGAAATATGAGTATGGCAAAGGAGGAAACCCAAAAAGCACTAGAGACAGATGCGACAAAACTAAGAGCATGTGGCGATGTATCTCATCATCATCATCATCATCATCATCAGCCTTACTACACCCACTGCAGGGCAAAGGCCTCTCCCATGTCTCTCCAATTAACCCTATCCTTTGCCAGCTGCATCCACCCTTTGCCTGCAAACTTCTTAATCTCATCCGCCCATCTAACCTTCTGCCGCCCCCTGCTACGCTTACTTTCTCTTGGAACCCACTCCGTTACCCTTAAAGACCAGCGGTTATCTTGCCTTCGGATCACATGCCCTGCCCAAGCCCATTTCTTTCTCTTGATTTCGACTAGGATGTCATTAACCCGTGTTTGTTCCCTCACCCACTCTGCCCGCTTCCGATCTCTTAACGTTACACCTATCATTTTTCTTTCCATGGCTCGCTGCGTTGTCCTTAACTTAAGCTGAACTCTTTTCGTTAGCCTCCACGTTTCTGCCCCGTAGGTGAGTACCGGTAAGATTATGCTGTTGTACAATTTCCTCTTGAGGGAAATTGGTAAACTGCCACTCATGATCTGCGAGAATTTGCCATATGCGCTCCACCCCATTCTTATCCTTCTAGTTATCTCCCTCCCATGATCCGGATCAGCTGTCACTACCTGCCCTAAGTAGACGTATTCCGGCACAATTTCTAGGCTCTCGCTGCCAATTGTGAACTGTTGTTCCCTTGCTAGACTGTTGAACATTACCTTGGTTTTCTGCATGTTAATTTTTAGACCCATCGATCTGCTCTGCCTGTCTAACTCGTTGATCATGATTTGCAGTTCACCTCCTGAGTGACACAGCAAGGCAATGTCATCAGCAAATCTCAGATTATTTAGGTATTCTCCATTTATTCTCATTCCCAACTGTTCCCAATTCAGGCCTCGAAATACCTCTTGCAAACATGCGGTGAACAGCATTGGCGATATCGTGTCTCCTTGCCTGACGCCCTTCCTTATTGGAATTTTATTGCTGACTTTATGGAGGACTATAGTAGCTGTGCAGTTGCTATATATATCTTCCAGTATTTTGACATAAGGCTCTTCTACCCCCTGATTACGCAATGCCTGTATGACTGCTGAGGTTTCCACTGAGTCGAATGCTTTCTCGTAATCAATGAAAGCTATATATAGAGGTTGGTTATATTCTGCGCATTTCTCTATCACCTGATTGATAGTGTGAATATGATCTATTGTGGAATATCCTTTACGAAAGCCTGCCTGATCATTTGGTTGATTAAAGTCTAACGTTGCCCTGACTCTATTAGCGATGTATCTATTAGCGATGTGTTTTATCTGCGGCAAGGTGGGACACTGTGCAGTTCACTGTGGGACCAGTAGCGTTGCCCAAAAGACACAGCTTGTGTGTCAGGATTGTAAGAGAAGAGGACACACTGTGGATGAGTGCCGATATCGAGGACAGGACTGAGCTGCATGCGTTGTCAACCCTCGGGCAGAACTTTCAACACCTCCTAAAATTCCACATCTGAGAGGAGAGCAAACGCCACTGGAAAATAAGGCGGTGAGTGGAACACCCAAGTCGAAAACAGCAATGCCGGTTGTGGTTCGGAAAATAGGAGACCGTCCTATATTGGTGGTTAGAGACAGCGGAGCCAACACAGTTTTGGTTCGGAGAAGTCTAGTGAAGGATGAGGATCTTACAGGCGAAGCGTCGGTCGTCACTCTTCTAGATAGCACAGTAAGGTACCTTCTTGAAGCCAGTATTCTAGTGTCCACGCCATATTAAACTGGGCAGGTAGTGGCAAAATGCGTAGACCAACCCATCTACTATCTTATCTTGGGAAACATTACGGGTTTACGAAGTGTCGAGGACCCCGATACCGAGTGGAGGATGCTTGACGTTGAAGAACACGGAGAGGAGGAAGAAAGGCCCACGACAGCTCAGGCGGGTGATGGGGCAGTCGGTTTCTCGTCGGCAGTGGACAAGAGCTCAAACGAGAGCCCGAGCAGCGCAGCGTCTGCTCTCGACTCCGGTTACGATGTGTCTGAGCGTAACACCGGGACAAATTGCAATTAGGCAAAGAGAAGACCCGACCTTGAAAGCCTGATTCGAGTCGGGGAAAAGGTGAAAAGAAAGAGGAATTGTACGTCATTCGAATATCAATTGGTAAACGGTCTTCTGCACAAAGAATACACATTTAGCTGAGGAAGGCGGGTCCAACAGCTTGTGTTACCGAGAGATATGCGAGAGACAGTGCTACGCTTAGGACATGAGACCATTATGGCCGGACACCAGGGTGTTCAAAAAACGGTGTCTAGGATCACCGAGGACTTCTGGCCAGGTGTCCAGTGTGACGTTAAGCGCTTTGTTCGCTCATGTGACGTGTGCCAGCGCACAGTTCTGAAGGGAAGAGTTGGTCCCGTACTTCTGGGCAAGATGCCAGCATCCTACCTACCGTTTAAGAGAGTTGCTATTGACATTGTGGGACCAATCTCTCCAGTTTCCGCCAGAGGCAACAGATATGTGCTTACTCTGGTTGGCGTGGCCACTCGATATCCTGACGCTATTCTATTGAAGGCTATTGACAGTATCCAAATGGTGGAGGGTTTTGTGGAGGTGTTCTCGCGTTATGGGTTCCCGAGGGAGATTCTGAGTGACCGGGGCTCGAACTTCACATCGGAATTAATGAAGGACGTTAACCGCCTTTTGTCAGTAAGGCAGTTACCGACGATGCCTTACCATCCCATGTGTAATGGGTTTGTAGAGCGGTTCAATGGCGCCCTTAAAAATATGATCAAGAAAATGTTCCTGGAGACACCTACTGATTGGGATAGATATCTCCCAGCTCTTTTGTTCGCTTACCGCGAGTTACCGCAAACGAGTCTTGGTTTCTCGCCCTTCGAGGTGTTGTATGCGAGAACAGTTAGAGGTCCACTTACATTACTCAATGAGCTGTGGGCTAATAAGGAGATTGCATCAGATCTCAAGACAACGTACACATAAGTTCTTGAGTTCCAGGACAAGTTGGGGGAAACATGCAGGCTTGCACATAAAGGCCTGGAAAGGGCGCGCGAACGCTATAAGGGATACTATGACAAGAAAGCCACTCATAGAAATCTGAATCCGGTCGACAGGGTTCTCACCCTGCTAGCCACAGATCATAAGTTACTGATGCAGTGGAAGGACCCTTACCTTGTGACGCCGAAGAAAAAGTACATGGATTATGAGTTATTGATAAATAACACCAAAAAGCTTTTCACGCAAACATGTTGAAAAAGTACGAAGAAAGAGTTCCCTTACAGTGCGCCCTCTAGGTAGCATGCTCGGTAGTAGCCGAGGAGACAAATGATGTTGCCGAGGTGCCCACGTGCAGTGGGAAGAAAACTGTAGATTGGGATAAGGTGCTAATAAACCCCAATTTTAATGAAGGCAGACGATCACAGATAAAGGCCCTACTCCAAAGCAAGGGGGATGTGTTTTCGGATGTTCCGGGCAAAACGAATGTCATATGTTCAAAACTAGATCTCCACACAGATCAATCAATACGTGAAACAATACCCGCTACCTTTAGTAGTTCAAGAATCAATTGAAAATGAGGCGCGGGATATGTTGGTGATTGGTGTGATTGAGAGTCGTGGTCGGCATACAATGAGCCTTGGTTCTCAAAAAACCCAAAGGTACTAATCGACTGTGTGTAGATTTTTGTCGGCTAAATGACATCATAGTGTCCGATGCCGAATCTATACCAAGAGCGGGCGTGGTGTTCGCTAAGGTGCCTCACAAAAGTTCTTTTTTCCTAAATTTAACTTAGCTAAAGGGTATTGGCAAATACCAATGGAAGATTCGTCTAAAGAGAAGACTGCCTTTTCTTGCTCAGCGATATTGTTCCAGTTTAAATTCATGCCTTTTGGTTTGAAGATAGCATCCGCAATATTCACGAAGCTGATGAAGAGGTTTTGGATGGGCTCAAAGGTGTAGAACACTATATTGATGACATCCTTGTGGCAACAGAGACGTAGGAAGAACATGTAATTACGCTGCAAAAACTATTTGATAGAATTGAGAAAGCCAGGTTTACCATAAAACCGGCAAAATGCGAGGTGGGCTTTGAAGTCATTTCTTTTCTCGGACACAAACTGGGGATAGGCCGCATCGCGCCGAAAGACGACATCTTGGTCAAAATACAGCAAGCCCGCACACAGATGACCAAGAAAGAAGTATGGGCTCCGTGCGCTGGTATAGTGGCGCCATCAGCGACCACATCGCCAGCGCCGCCTCGTGGCACTCGCCGCGTTAACCGGACGCTCAGTCACGGCCGGTCTCTCGAAGAGAGAGCGCGCGCGCCCCCCTCGAGACTGGCCGTGGTGGCCCTTCGCCGCATAGCAGACGCGCACTGACCGCGATACCATTCTAAATCAACGCCTTCTCTGCGGATTTCAACGCATTGAAAGCCTTGACGCCACCACTGCTGCATTTCGTTTCAATTGCTTTCAGGTTGGGCTGATCACCGATTCCGGGCAACCATGACTGTGTTGCAGTCCCGACAGCACTGCAATATCTGGCAGCGCAGTTGAGCTTATTGAGATTAATTAAGTACCTTTACAGTTTGAGAAACAAGGCTCTGACACAAATAATGAAATCAGCTATGTAATTTACATCCAGTGTGACATCGGCTATATGAATGGTCGTCTAGAAATGCGAAAAACGCAGACTTACTACACATATATGTCAGATGACAGTGCGCTACATCCTGCAGGATGGACACTTCTTTACTTTGTGTATTCCTCTCAGAGGAGCATAGCTCTAAGCATACAAAAAGACGATGGGTTTCTTGCTAAGTACCTTCCACAGGACTTTCATCTCAGGAATTTCATGAAGACACCAATTACATGAATTATTTTGGTCGTATTTCTCTTTTGGTAAATACTTAAGTATAGAAAGGCCGCCGCGGTGGCTCAGTGGTTATGGTGCTCAGCTGCTGACCCAAATGACTCGCGTTCGATCCTGGTTGCGGCGGTCGCATTTCGGTGAAGGCAAAATTCTAGAGGCCCGCGTACTGCGCGATGTCAGTGTACGTTAAGGAACTCCAAGTGGTTGCAATTATCTGGAACCTCCTACTATGGCGCCCCTTATAGTCTTCGTTGCATTGGGACGATAAACCTAATTAAAATCAAAAGATTAATTCCCGAAATTAAGGGTTTAGTGATGTTGTGAAATCCAAGAAATATATATAGAGAGAAATTTTAACTGCTCTCTATTTTTCTTTTTATTCGTCTAGAACAAGATTTGAGATCTCATAATTGCAACAAATAAAGATACAAAATTTTAAACCACTGAAGGAAATAAAATGATGCAAATAAATACATAAAAGCCTAGGTGAAACAATGCGAAAAACGACATAAGCACTCTCAGAAGTACGACGTCGGTCACACTGCTTACACACACGCACGAAAAAAAAACTAGAAACAAAATTGACACGCTGAACCACAGATGAGCATAACAAACGAAGACTTAAACTTCAGATGCTAGCTCCAAGAACTTCACCGTAGACCATTTCCTGTGACTGACTGAACGCATTCCTTCGCTCTACATAAAGACATAAAGCAGCTCCTACCAATGATGACACGTTCGACACCCCAGTCAATGTAAACCCTTTCCCAGTTCACTCTCATGAATTTAATTCCACAGTGCACTCATTTTCAGCATACTCTCTGTGCATGAGCGAGCATGCACGATGTCCAAGAAAAGCGTTTAAACATATTCGGTACTTTGACTGCAGTGTTTTCATAGCTGTTATGACATTGAGCAAACACAGCAGTAGGTAGAGCCCCCATAATTATCCAATTTGTTTTCGCCTTCGGACGAAACACCTCACCGCTCGCCTAGCTCACTGCAAACTGAACCAGAGAGCTGCGTTGGCTGCGTCCGCCTTTCGCCACCGCTGTTAACCAAGTGGCGCCACTCGCGCGCGCCAAACTGCAGCGCACGGAGCCCATAGTCGTTCTTGGGTTTAACGGGATACTACAGGGACTTTATTCCCGATTATGCCCACATAGCCGATCCGCTTGTCGAACTCACTGAGAAGGGGACAAGCGACGAGCTGAATTGGACTTCTGAACAGAGGTGGGCATTTGACCTCAAAAATCTGGACCTCACCTCAATCTCAAAAAGAATCTGCCGACCTCACTCAACTGCATCAGCTGAGGTTGAGGTGTCCTTACACGCCCACACCTCACTTTTCCTGAGGCCACTTCTGACCCCACTCAACCTCAAATTGTGAGTTTGAGGTGGGCTGCTCGACCTTTGAAAACGAACCAAAAACAAAACAAAAAGCGATTAAGAAGTTTTTCAATTAAAAACAATTCTGAGAATCCTGTGAGACAGGAAAGCCAAAATGATGACGGTATTATTTAATAAGGTGTGTACAGACTCTATTGATGAGCACGCAATAGGAGAAGCTTATAATCTGGAATGAACCCTCAGAGAGTATATGGCCTGTGGGCACGGGTGCGTCGTACGCGGTTACCACTAGTACGTCGGTTAGTCCTTTATATGTGCCAATATTTAGCAACTTGCTTCGTGTATACTTGTTCAAATTGGAAGCCTCTCGCTCATTCAAGCACGAACCGGTAACTGGCAAACACAGCCCTTCCACACCACCTACCTGAAATTGGGAGGAGGGGAGAGGTATTCACGATACTCTTTTCAGGCTTGAGAATAGTTACCGAATATAAAGAAACTGGTCGTAGATGTACTTTCCAATGCGACGGTTATGCAGACGCATATCAGTATATTTCGATTTTCCAGCTCTATCCGGCATTGCGAGAATGCTCTTTTCAGTCCTCTGTATGTTGCCTTCGAAAACAGTTAACAAGTTGCGACTGTAGTACACCAACAGAGGCACGTTGTATTTATCTCTGTGTAGAAGCGAGCGGCTTCTTTTATTAATGCGAAAGCATTAGATGGCTCTCTTTCAAAGTCATAACCGCAAAAAAGTGCCCACAAGTAACGGCATCATGTAATGTCACAAGCCGACGAGTCACGCGAAGATGATTTCGCATAAGTAATTAACGCGAATTAATATAATTAGATAGCGCTAATACTAATTAGTGTAATTAGTGACTACATCATGTGAGTATGACGTCATACCAAGCCACGTGACAGCGATGTAATGTTCCATCAACATAGTCACGTGACAACGCTGTAATATGACATCACACCTACTCATGTGACAACGATGTAATTTCTCGTCATACCAGGCCCCCATCTACCCCCTTCCACCCCCTTTTCAAGATCCATATGGATCCCACATTATTACACATGCGCGCATGACGCATTACAAAGAGTGCCCACAACCCGGTCCACATTAATGACATTCGGATTGTCCAGCAGGTAAACGCGCCAGTTCTCATATATGACATACTACAAAGATCATGCAACGACACGTACCTTTGACTCTCGAGATGATGGCGATGATGATGATGCTAACAGTGTATCCTTATGAGCCCGCGGAAGTCTGATATAACGCTACGAAATTAAAACTTGCCAGAATATTGATTAAACATTGTACATTACCCAACAACCGAAGACAATTATTGTGCGGGAAAATAGGAATCCCTGCAGCTTAAAATTAAGGATGATGATGCTGATGTTCAAGGAAGGTCAAGACCATCGCCCGTTTTCGCCACTTCCCTCAAGGTGGCGATGGTAATGGTTTCGAAATCCTGGGAATTCTCCGATGACTCGGTGAACCCGCGGCATTTTGGAAGAAAGGGCTAGATTACGTCTTCGAACACTGTGCCAACTATCAAAATCACACGGGTAAAAAAAACTGGCCTAGAGTGGGCAGCGTGAACCGCTCTCTCTGTCAAGAGCACCGTGGCTCTCCGCTCAAATTTCCCCGCAGCGAAATCTTTTTCCAAGGCCCTCCTCTCCCCATCCCTGTAAAAAAAAGAACCGTCTAAGTAGTGTTGAATGGGGGGATCGGAGTCGCTCCGACGGGACCACGGGTAAAGAACGACGCTTCCTCCGACCGCCACCACCACCAGAACAGGACTGCCGACGAGCTCAAGGTGTTGGATGATGGGAGGAAGAAAACTTTGTTTATTTTACATATTTACAAGCTTTAAAGTTCAGAAGGGAGCTGCTGCAACTGCATCTGCAGTCCAGTTTTATACACTGCGCCTTCCCTAGATTCCCCAGGTAGGGGACGCCCTTGCCGTGGTGGGTGTGGACAAAACATTTACTATCATATACAAACAGACACCTCCGCACATATGGACACGCACCTGGCATAATTTGAGCCCGAAGGCGAGGGGTATGCGGCCAGGACCCCACCGGACTGGCAGGAGACGTCAGGTGTTTGGCCCGCTCTCCGCTGGTCGGTGAACTTCGAAGAAGCCGAGGCGCAAAGCCGGAGCCTCCCGTCGGGAGATAATCCCCAGTGGTTCTGCCATTAGTCATGACCGGCGAAGCCTGCAGACGAGCCACTGTGGCGATCCGTTCCCACGCTGGTGCTGTTCCCGAGAAGCCAGGAGTAGACGGGTCGGTGGAGACGTTAGGGAAAATTGGAAGATAGCCGGAACCACTTCGCGGCCGGCGACAGCGACTCCTTAACGGGATTTTCGCAGAACCCTGCTCCCCGCTTGTCCCACGCAGCAATGACCGGGCGAGCGCGGTAAATGCAACCCGTAGACACCTGGCGAGAGATTGTCTTGGTGGCAATCCTCGCGACATGCTGGCGCCAATCCTAATACCAGCTGGCGGCCATTCCTAATAGTACTCATACTCCTCGATAGAATTCTGGGAACCATTTCGTCAACTAGTCTCAGACAAGCTGCTTTAAGTCAATCACTTGTTTTCCTTCAAAACTGAACTAATCAATGGTACGCCAGCATCCTCGACGTTTTTTGCCCACGAGCACGGCGCGAGCATTCATCCAAGCAGATTAAGGTGACCGATGGGTTTCTGCTAAATAGTTAAAGGAACGATAACGTGTAGTGCCTGGTCGTCTGCAATGCAGGCCGCCAACCTAACTCATCCCATACAAGAAAAAAAAGAGAATGATTAGAAATATACAAACAAAAATTGCTATTAAGAACAGAAGCGAACGACAGTGTGCCCCATTAAACGTTAGATTAGAAGGTTTGAAACAGCGACTCAGCAGCACAGCGTGAGCATGTAATCAGTTCCATTTACACATATTCATTAAAAAAAGGAAAAAGAAACAGCTACCACTTCACCATACATTCATTATATTTTACCATTTTTTCGCTGCTGCAACAGTGCTATGCTGGTACATTCACTTCGCGGTGCGGTGTTTCGGCATAATAAGCGAATTTCCGAAAAGGAACAAGGAATCGGAGACCAAAAGAGAGGTTATTCAGAAGAATAAAAAAGTAAAATTCTATTTGCATCTGCTTGCATTACGGAAACGGAATATACAGAATTGGTGTGAGATTCGAAAGGGGAAGTCACCAATCAAAAGCTTCGACTGTGTTATACAGGTTTTTCTGGCTTCGTGCTTTTTTTAATCAAATCAGCAGGTGTCCTTGTTTGGAACCACTTGAATCACATTCTCTCGCCTGTGTCGACTACTCCAATTCTGTTAAGTCAGCTTGTAATGTACAGCAGAATCTCTTTAATTCGACTGCAAGGCAAGAGCCGTGATGTCAGCGCCGGCAGCGAGCATGGACACGAAGCAGTCTTGCCTGGGGCCATCCACACTGCGACGAATTTATTGCGTGCTTGTTGGACGGAACTTATTTGCGGCATCAAACAAAGCCACCACGGATCGACGTGAGTTACGTGCTTTGAGCGCTCCCGGAAGTTTGAGCCGAGTGGAGGGCAGCTACGGGTGCTATGCCAGCGGGCCAAAGGGGACGATAGATTGGCGTGCTGTGACAGTAACACTCCTTCCGAGAAGACCAGATGGGGTGCGCCTTCCTGTAGGCTCAGACTGAACGGACATTACGGCGCAGCACCGGAAGCTAAGAGGGAACTGTAGAATCCGGTTGTCCAAAGACGGGAAACCCATCACCAAGCGTCACTGCATGAACACTGCGGTGATGCGCTAAAACTCCGCTGCGGAAGCGGCACTCGTCGGATTAAGACGTTGCAACTGCAAAAAGTCTCGACCTCAAAATTTCGACCTCACTGAATGACGACCTCACTCAACCTTAAACACACGCGTGAGGCTGAGCTCTGATTTGCTGACCTCACTCACAAAATTTCGAGCCGTCGCCGACCTCACCTCAACCTCACCTCACGACGTGAGGTTGAGGTCGACCTCATGAGGTCGGAACCTCATGAGGTTGCCCACCTCTGCTGCTGAACATGAAAACGCATGCGTGATGTTAGAATGGCATATGGCAAAACCTCCCGTTCAGCTTGCTCCGAATTTGGATAACGAGTTCGTGCTTCGCACTGATGCATCAGACCGAGCTTTAGGAGCCGTACTCTTGCAAGAAGCGAATAGCGTGCTACATCCGGTATTTCTTGCAAGTAAGACATTATCGACTAGTGAACGCAACTACTACACTGTTTAAAAGGCATGCTCGGCGGTGGTTCGGGCGGTAAAGAAATTCCACATTTATTTTTATGAGAAACATTTCAGAATTCAAATGGATCATAAGCCGCTTGAATACTCAACCAAGGCCAAAATGAACAATAGTAAAGTCATGAGATTGAGTTTAGCCTTGCAAGAATACTCATTTCAGGTGGAATATATTAAAGGCAGAGCTAACGTTAGAGCGGACTTCATTAGTAGAGCCAACTGAACAGCTCTAAGTATCTCTAGGAGGTATCTTGTTATTGTTTTCGTTGCTGTTGTTGCTGTTGTTCTTGTTGTTATGTGATTATACAAGGCAGTGTGTTGCGAATATTAACATGCTTATTAAGGACAGCGTATGGACAATGGCAGTGCTGTGTTAATGTTCCGAAAATGCGGTTTGGTGTGCTATGTTAGTGGTCTGCTTTTGGTGTGTGCTTGACATCTGCGGTGTGTTGTGTGCTGGGTCCAGAATCGCACCAGAAAATAGCCGGTTTGCTGGATGGCTAAGATGAAGATGATGTGAGCAGTTTTTCATGGAAAAACTTTTGAGAGGGGGGGGGGGTGTTGTCACATATCATAGGGAGTCTAAAAAAAAATTATAAACGAAAGAGGTTTGAAGATGACAACGAGGTTTGCGATATGGATGACGTGGATTAACCGGTCTAAAGAAGATGAAGAAGAAGCATTCGGTGAGATGGAAAGAGATGATTTATGGAGAAGAGAAGAAGAGGACGACAACAAGGATTACGTGGACTAACGCCAAGACTATAAAAGGGCGAGGGAGAGCGAGGCACGGGGGAAAGAACAGAGAAGCGGAGACTCCGGCGGGTCAGGGACGCTTCGGCTGTAAGAGAGCGACAGCGGCTGCTGCTCCGGTGAGCTATTGTTCCGCGGCTTCGTATTGTCACGTAGTGGTGACGGCAGTCGAAGCAGCGATGAAGACGGACGAAAGGGTCTTCTAAAAGAACTGTTTATTGGGCTGACTTGCACCCAAAATGGACTGAATCACTCGGCGGCGGCGAAGCGACAAGCGTGCTCGGCGGTCGTCGAACAGAATGCCCGCCGCTGTCGGCCGTGCTCAATTTAAAGCTGATAGCGAACATTCGAGATAAAGGGCGCAAAGTTACTAGAACATTCCGGAACAACGTAGAATCAGCTTTGCCTGGCTGCGATCAATCGAGATAAATCTAGTCGCGTCTTGCGTCGCAAACAAAGCGATAAGGTGGTGTCGCGGCAGATTTGAAAAACGAACAAACACTGGAAATATTCGCGGCATTACTCCCCTCTCAAAGAAGCATCGACCCGATGCATTAAAACAAATAATGCGACTAGTAAGGGAAAAAAACGGATCTTGCGAAAATAGAGCATGGAAATGCAGCGGCCTTTAGCGCGCATAATACGGCTTCAGACGGACTACATGGACAACTTCTGGTCGTACGCGGCGTCGCTGGGATGCAGTCATTGCGTCAGGGATGACTTCATAATCCAGTTCACCCAGCCGACGAAGAACCTTGTACGGACCGAAATAGCGGCGCAAAAGCTTTTCACTCAATCCACGGCGGCGAATGGGTGTCCACACCCAGACTTGGTCTCCTGGCTTGTATTCCGCGTTGCGTCTTCGTAGGTTGTAGCGTCTGGCGTCGGACCGCTGCTGATCTTTGATCCGTAATCGGGCAAGCCTTCGAGCTTCTTCTGCGCGTTGAAGGTAGGCGGCAACGTCGACGTTCTCTTCTTCTGTAACGTTGGGCAGCATGGCGTCTAGCGTGGTCGTGGCATCCCTGCCATGGACGAGCCTAAAAGGCGTCATCTGGGTGGTCTCCTGCACTGCGGTGTTGTAGGCGAAGACGACGTAAGGCAGGATGACATCCCAGGTTTTATGTTCGGCATCGACATACATAGCGAGCATATCGGCGATGGTTTTGTTCAGGCGCTCGGTCAGTCCGTTGGTCTGCGGATGGTATGCAGTTGTCCTCCGGTGGCTGGTTTGGCTGTAGCGCAGGATGGCTTGCGTGAGTTCCGCCGTAAATGCTGTTCCTCTGTCCGTGATGAGCACATCGGGGGCGCCGTGTCGAAGAAGAATGCACTCCACGAAAAATTTGGCCACTTCTGCTGCTGTTCCGTTCGGTAGGGCTTTCGCCTCGGCGTAGCGGGTCAGGTAGTCGGTCGCTATGATGATCCACTTATTTCCAGATGTTGACGTTGGAAAAGGGCCAAGCAAGTCCATGCCAATCTGCTGAAAGGGTCTTGAGGGAGGTTCAATGGGGTTCAGAAATCCTGCTGGTCGTGTGGGAGGAGTCTTTCGTCGCTGACAATCTCGGCATGTTTTCACATAGTGTGCGACATCGGCAGACAGTCGGGGCCAGTAATACTTGTCTTGAATGCGGCGGAGGGTGCGAGTAAACCCGAGATGTCCAGCTGTCGGCTCGTCGTGTGAAGCCTGTAGAACTTCTTCGCGGAGACAAGTAGGTACAACAAGGAGGTAGGCTGTTTTGTTCGCTGTAAAGTTCTTCTTCACAAGGACCTCATTCTGCACACAGAAAGAAGACAGTCCTCGCTTGAATGAAGCGGGGGGTGAAGAAACCTTGCCTTCCAGGTACTCGATGAGGCCTTTTAGGTTGGGGTCCGAGCGTTGCTGCTGAGCAAAAGAGCTTGCGCTGATGGGTCCCAGGAAGGCGTCCTCATCGTCGTCCAGCGGCGGTGCATCTACAGGGGCTCGTGAGAGGCAATCGGCGTCAGTGTGCTTGCGTCCGGACTTGTAAACGACGGTGACGTCAAATTCCTGGAGACGCAGACTCCATCGAGCGAGTCGGCCAGAGGGATCCTTCAAATTGGCAAGCCAGCAGAGCGCGTGGTGGTCGCTGACCACCTTGAACGGCCGTCCGTAGAGGTAGGGGCGGAATTTCGACGTAGCCCAGATGATGGCAAGGCACTCCTTCTCAGTGGTCGAATAGTTAGCCTCGGCCTTGGAAAGGGAACGGCTAGCGTATGCGATGACCTTCTCCAGCCCGTCACTTTTTTGAACGAGAACGGCGCCTAGTCCCACGCTGCTTGCGTCGGTATGAACTTCAGTATCGGCGTTTTCATCAAAATGCGCAAGGATCGGTGGGGACTGTAAACGACGCTGAAGTTCCTTGAAGGCTTCTGCTTGCGGCGCTTCCCATTTAAACGGCACGTCTGCCTTCGTCAGTTGGGTCAGGGGCTCGGCGATGCGCGAAAAGTTTTTCACAAATCGTCGGTAATATGCGCATAGTCCGAGAAATCTGCGCACTGCTTTCTTATCGGCCGGCGGTTGAAACTGTTCAATAGCAGCTGTTTTCTGCGGGTCTGGGCGTACTCCTTCCTTGCTAACGATGTGGCCTAGAAACAGCAGCTCTTCGTAGGCAAAGTGGCATTTCTCTGCTTTCAAGGTTAGGCCAGACGACTTGATTGCGTCTAGTACTGTTCGAAGTCTTTTGAGGTGCTCTTCAAAGTTCGAGGCGAAGACAACGACGTCATCTAAATATACCAGACAAATTTTCCACTTCAGGCCTGCCAGCACTGTATCCATTACTCGCTGAAACGTCGCTGGTGCGGAACAGAGACCAAATGGCATCACCTTGAACTCAAACAGCCCATCCGGAGTTATGAATGCTGTCTTCTCGCGATCTCTTTCGTCGACCTCAATTTGCCAGTAGCCGCTCTTGAGGTCCATCGATGAGAAATATTTGGCGTTGCAGAGGCGGTCCAGTGTGTCGTCGATGCGGGGGAGGGGGTAGACGTCCTTCTTTGTTATGTTGTTCAAGCGGCGGTAATCCACGCAGAATCGAAGTGCGCCGTCTTTCTTTCTCACTAGAACAACCGGTGCCGCCCATGGGCTGTTTGAAGGCTGGATGACTTCGTCGCGAAGCATTTCTTCGACTTGGTCCCGGATGGCTTGTCGTTCTCGCGGAGACACACGGTAGGGGCTTTGACGGAGAGGTCGGACGTGTTGATCCGTTATAATGCGATGCTTGGCAATTGGCGTCTGTCGCACCTTCGGCGATGTCGAAAAGCACTCACTGTAGTTTTGAAGCAGATTGCGGATCTGGTCTTGTCTGTTCCGGTGCAGGGCTGGGTTGATGTCGAAAGTGGGCGAGTTCTCTTGGTCAGGCGGATCTTCTGCGGAGGGGTCGGAGAGGGCGAAGGAATCTCGTACGTCAGATATTTCGTCGTAGAAAGCAATCGTCGTTCCTCTGTTAATATGCCGGTATTCTTCGCTGAAGTTAGTCAGCAGTACTTCGGCCTGGCCATTGCGGAAATGTGCGATGCCTCTTGCGATGCTGATTCCTCGGTCTAGTAGCAACTGCATGTTCCCCTCGATGATGGCTTCAGTGTTTATGGCTTTCGTGGCGCCTACGGTCACGATAACGCTTGAACGGGGTGGGACGCTCACTTCTTCCTCCAGGACACTTAGGGCAACGTGATTTTCCCGAGTTTTCATCGAAGCGATGGCTTCGTCTGTCGAAAGCGTGATCAGCTTGGATCGCAGGTCGATGATCGCCTGATGCTCATTAAGGAAATCCATACCCAAGATCACTTCGCGGGAGCATTGCGGTAGCACAACAAAGGTCGCAGGATAGGTATGTCCTTTGACAGTCACTCGCGCTGTGCATCGTCCTGATGGCGTAATGAGGTGGCCCCCAGCGGTGCGAATTTGTGGGCCGTCCCAAGCCGTTGTGACTTTTCTGAGCTGCGCAGCGAATGTTCCATTCATCACCGAGTAATCGGCTCCTGTGTCGACTAGAGCGGTAACTTTCCGGCCGTCGATAGTCACTTCTAGGTCGGAGGTCCTGGCTCTTGCATTGCATGTCGCTCTCGGCGTCGGGTCACGGCTTCGTCGCGTATGCGAGTCACGGGTTGGGCGTGTGGTCGAAGCTCCTCTGGGTGGCGGCGTCGATTTCAAGGTAGCTTGCGTCGTGGTCGAGGTTCTCATTGTGTGCGGCGTCGGTGCAGCGAGTGTCGGTTCTTCATGCGGCGTCGCGGGTGCAGCGTCTTCATGGGGCGTGGTCGGTGGAGGATCTTCGGCGTTTAGCTCGTGAGCAACCTCACCTCCAGAGGTTGCTGCCTTTAGTTTCCCCTACGGGGGCTGGGCGACCTTCCTCGTACCGCGGCTGCGTAGCTGCGGCGTGGCGACGCAAAGCGCGAGGTTGACGGCGATGGTGAGCGCGAAAAGCGGTTCGGCGTGTACTCTTCTCGACGCAGGTACTCGTCGATTTCGTGCGGACGTTGTCCGAAGCGTGGTCGTGGGGCGTTAACGGCAAATCCTCGAAGACCGATACGTCGGTACGGGCAGTGACGAAGAATATGGCCGGCCTCACCGCAATGGAAGCACAACGGCCGGTTGTCGGAAGTCCTCCAGGCGTCGCATTTCCTGGGGCTTGAGCGTCGGTCATAGGCTGGGCGGGCGGGGGCTGGGAGGCGGCGTTGTGGAACGATTGGCTCATCTCGGGGAGGACGTGGGGGTTGTCGCTGGGGCTGAGCAGTACTTACTGCAGCGGCGTAGGTCATGGCCTGGGGTTCTGTGGCCGTCGGGGTGCCAAGTGCCTGTTGCACTTCTTCCCGTACCACATCCATCAGAGTCGCTGCTTGTGGCTGTGGGGAAGATGGCAGTAATCGGCGTAGCTCCTCTCGGACGATTTCGCGGATAACTTCCCGCAAGCTGTCGCTGGTGGTGGCCGGCGTGTCCGAACGGATTGCACAGGCAGAGGAAGGGCGATTGTACTGCCGAGCTCGAACGTCGAGGGTCTTCTCAATCGTGCAGGCTTCTTGCATAAACTCCTCGACTGTTTTTGGCGGCTGGCGGACGAGGCTTGCAAAGAGTTGTTCTTTTACGCCACGCATTAAAAACTGAACTTTCTTTTCCTCGGTCATCCCGGGATCGGCGCGGCGAAATAGGCGCTTCATCTCCTCGACGTAACTGCGGACGGGCTCATTCGGAAGCTGGATCCTGGACTCGAGGAGTCGTTCGGCTCTTTCTTTCCTCACGACACTGGTGAATACCTTCAATAGTTCTCTCTTGAATAGCTCCCATGTCGTAAGGGACGACTCGTAGTTTTCGTACCACGTGCGTGCGGAGCCATCCAATGAGAAAAAAACGTGTCCAATCTTTGCCGCATCATCCCACTTGTTGAATGACGCCACGCGCTCAAATTGGTCCAACCATTCTTCAGGGTCTTCGCCTAGGGATCCATTGAAAGTTGGCGGCACCCGCGGCTGCTGCAGTATGATCGGTGTCGACATCTTTGGCGAGGTTGCAGTGCTGGTAGCAGCGTCTTTTCGCTGTCTGGTGCGGTCCGGCAGTTTCCCGAACTCAGGCTCCTCTCCCTGGAGACGTCGGCTGGCTCGCTGAGCTGCTGGTTCGTCCTCGGGTGTGAAGCGCTCAGGGCTGGGTTCACGACTTGAAGGGGGCGTCCGGAACATGGAAGTTACCCCGCACCTCCACCAGATGTCACGTAGTGGTGACGGCAGTCGAAGCAGCGATGAAGACGGACGAAAGGGTCTTCTAAAAGAACTGTTTATTGGGCTGACTTGCACCCAAAATGGACTGAATCACTCGGCGGCGGCGAAGCGACAAGCGTGCTCGGCGGTCGTCGAACAGAATGCCCGCCGCTGTCGGCCGTGCTCAATTTAAAGCTGATAGCGAACATTCGAGATAAAGGGCGCAAAGTTACTAGAACATTCCGGAACAACGTAGAATCAGCTTTGCCTGGCTGCGATCAATCGAGATAAATCTAGTCGCTTCTTGCGTCGCAAACAAAGCGATAAGGTGGTGTCGCGGCAGATTTGAAAAACGAACAAACACTGGAAATATTCGCGGCAGTATCGCGGACTTCCTGCCGTTCCTGAGCCCGTTCCGGGGAGCCAACGGAGGACGCTACCACCTGCTACGGCCAGGGGTGTCTCCAGCGCTGTTGCCACTCATCCGGGTGGGGCCCCCAACGGCAACAACACCGGCGTCACCTCCACGGGCGCTTGAACCGGGAACTTGTACGAAGCAGCCAGCGACGCCGAAAGCGGCGCCAGCCTCAGCACGTCGAACGCCACCTCGACGCCGGCTACTGGATCCATACAACGCCGCATCCGCACCGAACCAACCGTGAGCACGAACGCCGACTGCTAACAGTAGAACGCTAGCAGTACACGCTAGTAGCCGTGTTACCGGGTTGTGTGTATTGATAGTCTGTGTTTTGTGTTAGTTTTTTTAGTTAATTTCTGTGCTAGTGTTTGTGTCACGCAAGGTGTATTAAATGTGCGTCTGTGGAGGTACACATGTCGCCTAGTACATTCATTCGGTCCGAGTGTTCTTTGGTGAGATCCGTGACATATTTAGACTTAAAATTTAAAGAGAGCACTTCATACCACATGGAACGGCTATACTGTGGTCTGTGGGCGTGATGACAACACTCCGCCGTGTTTAGCTTTTGCAGTCAGGAACTTCCGGCCGTATAAACCATAAAGAATAATTAATTATAAAGAATGGTTAACAGCTTCTTGACAAAAATAATAATTACCACCATCAGCTTCTTTACGCTTCCTGCAGCCAAACGCTTCTCCCGTACCTTCTAATTAAGCTGTTTGATGCCAGGTTGTGTGGGCCTGCAACGCTGCGGAGGCTGCGCAAGTAGTGCGTGCGCTAAAGCATATTACTCCGCTGCGTATCACTCGTATTTCTTAAGGCTTCGGCGACAATTTTGACAAAAACATGGAACGGTATAAAACGAAATGCTTGCGATTGAATTTCAGGGGCAACCCAGGCAGGCGTTCAATCAGTGACGCTTCTCGTTATAACTTTTACTGATAGTAAACCACTTCATCAGCGTGGATGTAGTCAGTGCAACTATAGGCGTGCCAGCCTTGTGCCCTTCCGCCGCACGTCACTCTTAATCCTCGAGACCTCGATGATAGGCTGGACCGAAACATAGTAAGAAGCAAAATGAAATGTATGACATACCATGACGATAGGTTTTTACTCGAACAGTGAACGTACGACGAAAAAAATTGGTAGTAGCTTAGCTCGGTTATGCCAGGATATACGTAGCGAGGGGTACGTTTCTATGGTTGAGCTTGTTGTGGTCACTGTATGTTTAGCAATGAGAGACATATAGGCTCCATCTCAGTGGCTAAGCTTGTATTACGCTCGGCAGTCTTTCATCTCCGTTTGGGAAGCCGTTTCTCTCTCTGTTCGGGCAGGCGTCTCTGCTGCTCTCTTTGCCTTCTTATGCTCATTCTCTCTTTGTTGAGTAGGCAATTGTGCTAGGCGACAACCTCAGGATCAGAAGAGTTAATCTTTTCTTGCCTATACCGCCGTTTAGCAGCGGCTGGACTCTCCTTGAGGAGGGTTGAAATGCGGGCCAGTTGGTACATTGTAACTTGAAAAAAAAAAGTCACAAAACACAAGAGACAAGAGAAGGAGTGCTCACACCACCAGTCGTTGTTGCGTGAACATTGCTTCTCTTATCCCTTGTCTTTGTTGACTAGTTTTTTTTTTCAAGTGGACTCTCCTTCTCCGCATACATGTCAAACGTTGTGATACAGCCGTCCGTTACATCTCTGCCTTTTGTACGCGATGCTGCGCATGTGACGCGTGGTTCGGGTGACAGAGTGGCATGTGGGGAGGCGGCGACGAAGCGCGCGCCGCACCTGCTGCTACTCTCCGGTTGCCATGGTAACGGCGCATGCGCACAACTGGCCTTTTCGGACCACAGCGAAATGCTAGACACGTAGCAAAGTGTAGCTCTCGCTACAAAACTTTTCAGCGCAGACATAGGCAGCCCGAGGAGGAGCGCAAGCTTTGGCAGCGTTGCACGCTATGTAAGATACAGATTATAGCTACTGGAGTGGTGTGGGGAGATATATGGTGTTTGGGACACTCACGTTTGCACTGCGCCTTTGAATTCGATGTCGCCGCGGTTTTTTTTTTTTTGTTCCACGGCTGCGTGCACTTTTCACTTGGGAACGCCCTGCGAGGAGGGTAGCGGTGGGTTGCGGTTCTGCAGGGTATAGTTGGGTGATAGTTGAAGCATGGTTTTTCTGCAGTATGCACCTGGGTGAGGGCGGGCTGGGGCAATGAATGGAGAGTGTCGATGGGGGGGTAGGCCACACCTAGTAAGAGGTAGGGGTGGAGAGGTGCCTGGTGTGTGGTGGCTTTCTACGGTGCAGGCTTTGCTCTAGACAAACTTTACACACACCATCCTAGCACTTCTCCAAAGTGCTCCTGCAACTGCTGTTGCAGTCAAATTTCACACCCTTGCCAGCGAAGGTCACCCTGATGTCACTTCCCTGGCGAGCACTGGCAGTGTGTTGTTTCGTCTTAATTTTCTGGACGTCATCCGATGTGGCTCAACTAACATCCCTATAAGTAATGTCCCTATTAGTAAAATAATTGATATATACATGGCCGGCTTTCCATTTTGGCTCATGTGATATCCATCCTGCTTTTTAGCTGTTAAAAGCCGTCTATTCCTCTCGAAATAATCAGAACCAGCAGAAATTGTCGCACGAGCACATTCTTTCCTCTTGAGAGTTGTTCTGGTTCTTCTCTCTTATATCAGCTTCGACGCACATTTTTATTAGCCTTCTTCATGCAACCTCCAACCTGCAATCCTAACTTTGTGATCCCCAACCACCAATCTCCAACTCTTTGAGCGATTGGAGGCTTTGTTATCCAGCCCGGCCCTACCGGTTCAGCTCGCACTGACGGACAGGGGCCAGGAGCTGCTGGAAATATTTGGGTCCCGTAACTAGGGAACCACCCCGTCTGGTACCTGCGTGCACCACCGATTTATTTCGGGCTTAACAAATGTTGATTCATCATCATCTGTGATCTGTTTTTGACTTCGACACGCACACTCTGCGGTGGATCAGTGGCTAGGGCTCTCGGCTACTGAGCCGGAGTACCCGGGTTCGAACCCGACCGCTTCGACAGCGTATTGATGGAGGCGAAACGCAAAGGCGCAGGTGGCCGAAATTATTCCGGAGCCCTCCACTCTGACACCTCTTCTTTTCTTCTCACAGTCCATCCTTTATCACATCACTTATGGCGTGGTTCAGGTGTCCGCCGAGATGTGACACAGATACTGCGCCATTTCCTTTCCCCAAAAACCAATTTTCAATTTTTTTTGATGCGCAATGAGGCTGTGGCCCCTCAACACTCAACCTCGAAGACTCATTTTTGCAAAAGGAGAGACTTGTTAGATGCAAGCGCAAGTAATTTCTTGGAAAGCTAAACATGGCAATGCGTCTCACAAGCTGTGTTTCCGCATCCAAACGACACAGGTTTCAACCCCATTCATTACGAAATTTCTTCGCTTCCTTACTGTATTCGGGTGTTTTCTAGTGGGACTTTCAGACAGACGAGCGTAGGGATAAAAGTATATTTTGTTTTTTGCGTAATTTGGTTTCTGTGTAATGTGGTTTCTGTGTTTTATCTTTTTATTATATACTGAGTAGTTTATCGGCATACGTAAGAGGCACGCTTAGGTGTCTCAAACAGCAATCGCACATCTGAGACCTTTTTGTGCAACAAACATCATGCAAATGACACAGAATCTCTGCCTTATATTTTCCAGAACTCTTTCAATTTCTAAACGTGCCTGGTTTTGACAGCCCTCATTTACATCCGTTACGAAACGTGCAGTAACAGAAATTGTCACGCGTCTTGGGTAGGCCCAGCTTTCCTCAATTTGCCTCCTTCATACCGGAAAGGATCTTGATATCTCTAGTGCTAAAAACCTGCCAAAGATGCTGTTTGCAGCCAAATAAAGCATTTTTTACGCATAAATGCATGTGCAAACTTAAACACCAAGATTATTGGCAATGCATTACTTCAAGGAATTTAAACAAAAACAGAACCAAAATGTGATAGAGGTAGCATTCCTGTCGCTTGCACCATGATCTTAGATTTCCTGGTGACGGTGCGTAGTCGGCTCAGCAGTAACCATCAAGTGCATCACCGCAAATGAAACAGGAACAACAAAAAAGAATAATTAGACAAGACGAGCCTTGGTTCGCAACAGAAGATTTTGTTGACGGAAGAAAAATAAATATGCGTTCAAATACCAAACATGTGATCAGTGAAACGATGGAGTAACGATAACATGAACCATATTTCATTCAAGCAAAACGAATATTAGCTGTGATTATTTAATGATATTGTTAAATGGTACGTATTTGCTTAATGTCTCTCACACTAAGTACTTGAGTGTCGTCTTTCAATCGAATATGCATGGAAGCAATGAATTAAAAATGTTTGCTCTAATTTAGCTTATCGCTGTAATATTTCAATAAGGGCAAGAGAATGTTTTCGTGCAATTTGTTTCGTATATTGTATTTCGCGTTCGTCCATATTCTCTTTTGTTACTCTCTAAGGACATGAAGCGTTCCCTATGAAACAATTATAAGTTTGCAGAAACGTGCTGCTCGTTCCATAACCGTCGCAAGGGTAACCAATCCTAGGCTACCACTTTTTCAACAATTGCGAATATTACGGGTATCAGTTGGATAGGAACTAAACATACCTCAACTAATAAACTCATTGATAACAACGAATAATCCCTTTCCTCTCGCACTGTTTAGGTCACCGCTGAGAAAAACAAGAGCCCTTACTAATAGATTTAACCTAAAGGCCCGTCACAACGCTTATGGTCAAAGGCTACTAGAACACAACAGTGCCCAGATATGGAATGAAGTTCCTAATGGCATCAAACTCAAATTTTCGGCATTATTTAAAAGCATTTTTCTTGTCAGTCCGGAACTGTGGGATTGAATGCCTTTGTGTTTGGTTTTGTGCATTTGTAAACTTATTTTTCGTCTTCGCTCTTGCGCTCACTTTTTTTTCAGAATATTTCTGCGCTTTACATGTTTCCAATGCCGTGATTGTAGTATTGAACGTCTTCCTGTACTTGTTTTTTAATGTGTGCGATTTCATTATTGTACAACACAAAAGTTTGCCGGACATCACTTCTCAACTGCGCCTAATTTGCGTGCTAATAGCATTATTATGATGTTAATTTCTCTTTTACACGTTCGTATTTCAACTTAGCTGCGTATACTTGTGCTGTGATATCTGTATATTCAAAGCAATCCTGTATTAGATTAAAGGAGTTGTGTTGAGTATTTTTCTACGTGACCATTGCTGCGATATGCTACCAAACAACTTCTGCTAAGTATCCCTAATCAGTTCTTGAGAAGTATATTACACTGCCGTGGCAATTGAAACGCATCTAGCACACCACAAGCATCTTCTGAAAGCATTGTTACCTCTGAGGTCATGCTTACGAAAAAAAATACGTCTTTGTGACGATAGGCGACATATGCTGAGAAGAGGTGGGCTCTCCTAGAAATGTGACTAGCTTTGCCGGGATAGAAAAAGGGCAGCTATTATTAACAGAAAAGCTGTTTAAGTCGAGCTGCATGCCAAGAAACCATTTCACAGCTGGTTAAACAGAAACACAAAACAAAAAATGGACATAGCACTGTTGTCTTTATCAATCTTCAAAGAAAAACCTGTCGTCTGTAGAAGTATATTGCGAAAGAGAACCTGAAAACAATATGTTAACAGACCTGCTTCGTGAAGTGCGAGCACTACAATACTCACTTCCATTTCAAGGAAAGAAAAGGGCAAGTGTTATCGTCATGACGCCGAAAATTTTAAGGCCTCGATACTTATTTAAGAGTGATACACAACAAAGTATACAAGAAAATTTAGGTGCCAAGTTCATTGAGACTCCTTGCACTGGAGTAATTTGGAAAGGCGAAATCCTCACATTTCTCGCTTTACGCTAAACATGCACACTACCTGAGGTATTGGAGACGGAATCACTGAATTTCTGTAATATAAGTTTTTTGTTTCAAAAACTCCTGTGGACCACTAGGAAGGCCACGATAGTTGTTATTTTCTAAGGCTCCTCTTGATAAAATTAAAATGACGGTATGCATGACAGCGTTCGTATACACTGGCAGTCAGACCAATGAGCTTCCTCTACGTTGCTCTCATAAGTGCAAGAGAATGATGCTGAACCAAGGAAGTGGGTACTTATTAAGTGACCTCGGCAAGGAACTTTATTGAGATGGCACCTCAGTACTCAAATATTTTAAGGAAGCGTTCCAGCCAGTTTTTCTAAAACATGATATAGTTAGAATTTTCCATTTTTGTTCTGAGTAATGCGTATTGAAAATTTAATGTAAACTCTGCCGCGCATCCAACTATTCAGATGTCTAAAAGTTAGTTTGCTGCAAGGACTGGTTCTCTATTTGAAGAAGGGACGTATAGGATACATATGCGTCTCTGTTTACTTCCCTGCTTGCAACAGCACGATTCGTAAATATAACAAATTTAGGGAAGGCAAAGTGATAAGAACACTTCATACTGGGACGGACTAGAAGACAACGAACTGGGCAAAGACGCGGGCCGGAATACTAGCGCCAGGCCCTCCGTCATCAAATCATCCTGTCACCATCTGTTTTCTCATTCATCGGCTTGCCGTCACGTAACATTTGGTATGAGGTGCTGGTGTCCTTTCATCGCCATCCTGGTCCTATAGCTTTGCGTCCTGCGCCTGCCGTGGTCATCGGCAGTGTGCACCTTGTCCGCCCTTCCCGTCTGTGTCGTAGCTAACCCCAGCCCCGTCCGCCGACGAACTGGCGATGTTGCCGCGACCAGAATGACCCCATCGACCCGAGACGCTGCCCACACGTGAGGACACCGCCCTCCTGACCCTGCTGTTCGGTGCGTCCAAGGACCTCGGCCGTCAGCTCCTGGCACCCTGCGGCCCGCATGCTTCGCGGTCCGGGACTAATTCGCCGATCGTCTCATCCAAAGTGGCGGCAAGCCCTGCACTTCCTTCTATATTCAATCATTTTTCAAGCCCATTGTCATCTCCAGCGTTTCACCTTCAGTGCTGATTTTATCGTTAGCGATCGGGACGCTCCCCCGGCGGCCCCGGGTAGTGTGACAAACTAGAAGACGACGAATTGTGCAGTGAAGCGGGCAGGAGTTGTCACGCCAGGCCGTCCGCCATCAAATCATCCTGTAAGCATCTGCCACCTCATCTCATTATCTGCTTGCTGTCACGTAACAATATGTATTGAAAAAGCTCAGCACCACGCTTAAACATGTGGTAAATTGAAATAAGTCGACAATCAGCCTTAAAAACAATCTCTAGAGCCTCAATAAGTGCACATGCACAAGGTGATAGGGGCAGGCTTTTTTCAGTGAGGGCGTCATAATTAAACGTTCTATTGCCAATCAAGGCAGACAATAGAGAATATTACTGTGTGTAGTTGCCCAAAATTTCTGTGCTGGAAAAGCAGCGCTAAACAGACGAGGACAGAGACGAGGCGACAAGGACGGGCCAGAGAAATGGAGTACGCCTTTTAACAGCAATGCGAGGAGGGGCTGGGTGCTGGCCGTGAGTACATAAGCTTTTTTACGCAATGTCATAGGTCCGCAAGCGATGCTTTCAATGTTGACTTTGATACTGCGGAAGCAAACAATCTGAAGTTTTTTCGGTTTTCTTCTCGAGTGGGAAGAGGGGACAATGCGTTCTGTAAAGCAATTCTGAACAGCAAAAGCTTTCAGCTTACGTTCTTCATAAACTCTGGCAAACATCTTTCGAACATAAAGAGAATGGTGAAAAAAGCTACCAAACAAAACCTAAGTCTCTTTTCCAATCAACTTCCATGGGCGCACAGAAGTTTTGGTTTCGGCGGTCTTCAGAGCACTAGGCCAACGGCAGCTTTTTTTTCATTATTGGCTTAGAAAACAAGAATATTGGCTCTGCCTTCATTAATCTGTCATGCATCCTTACATTATACATCCTCGCGCCACTAATGCTCAGTGCTCACCGCAAAATGTTTGTTCTTAAGGAATCCACTTCTTCCAAAACAAAATTAGAGCACCCTAACATTTTCTTGCATCATTGTTGCAATTTGTTCATTATATTATTGATGGCGTCAACACAGGCTGATGAGATAACTCTTTCCAGCTCATGCAAATCATTTAGGTTATGCCCAACTCACAAAATTGAAGACGCTTCAGAAAGGTATTTCGCGATGGAGTTTGAACTTTCGAGTCCTAAGCCTTTTCTTTCAAAAGTTCCGAATTTAAAAGAGTAACAGATATTCTCATGCCAAGGAATAATTGGGGCAAGCAGTTATAGCACGCTGAAATATTTCACCTAATAGTAATTATTCACCTTTCATAACAGCCATGGATGGGGGTGATACATTGACGGCTCCTTTCTCTTTGAGCAAACTCCAAAAAGGTATTGTTGGTGGTTCCACAGGGCCACAGGCCCTTGGGCCCCCGTACAACCCCCCCGCACTCAAACGTTTATGTTCCTACGGTCCATGAGGTCGGCGGCCCGGTCCATGGGGGCAGAGGGGGCAAGAGGGGTTGGCGAGCGTTTGTTGATAGCGGGACCTAGTATAAGAGATGGGAGTGTACGCGTCCTGGGGATGCGTCATAGGGTTTGGTAGTAATTATCAAGGGAGTGGTGTGGCGGCGGGTAGAGCTGTCTCTCGGCTCTGTGAGCCTGAGTCAGCTCACTGAATGTGTGCACGCGCTCCCGGAGAACTCGGACGCGGGGGCTACATGCGCCCGGTGCATCAGACCTCGGGCTAAGCTATCGGCGGGGTCGTTTCCGGGGTTCCCCGGCTGCGCAGGCACCCAAGCAGCTCCATGTGGCTGGGCGGGATGGCACTGGGCGAGGTCAGTTTGCAAATAGCAGGGGTATGAACTCGCCCGCGCGCGATATTAAGTAGTGAAGTTTTTGAATCTGTGAGAATATAACGGGCATTCGCAAGGGCAATGGCTGCCTCCTGAGCCACTTCTGAGGAGGAAACGAAGAGGAGAGGCAGAGTAGCAAAGAGTTGAAAAGTATTGCCCACCACGGCTGCCGCCGCTTCCTCGCCCGAGCGGCATCCACCCACATACTCCTACTCCTCGGAGCCGTAATATTTGTATATAAATACGTTGAGGAATAGCTTGCGGCGATGGCAGCACCAATGAAGAGCGTTCAGTGTATCTTATCAGTGATTACCTTAGTTGTGCGGTTCTTACTGACTTGATTTGTGAATGCCAGCTTGTTCACATAAGCGATATAAATCCGATAGTGTATATTTCATGGTTTTCAATCTTTTTCGAGCGCTCTGAAAGAAGGATATATGCTTTTGCTGATTCGCTGTATAGTGTCCGCAGCTTTTGCGTTCTGCCGTTATTTTCCACCGACAGCTTCAACCTCTCCATCCCACGTCCTATCGGTGAAAAATACCGGCAGAACTGACTGACTGATGTTGCTGAGAGGAAGAAGGAAAAGGAAAGTGCACGGACTTGCCTACTGGCTCAAGCCGAGCCACGCTCGCTGCCGCGTGCAGAAAGTTGGAGAGGGTAAAGCATAGGAGAGTAAAGAGAGAAATGAAGGATGCGCCGCGCTAATATGCCCAGGGCCGATCCCGGAGGCAGTGCAATACAGGGCCGACCCCTGCCAGAGTGATTCAAGCCAAGCACTCCGCCACTGTCCAAAAATAAGTTCAATATGTTATGTCCAAGGGCCCGCTGCAGACATTAAATCAGATATCAGGTATCTATCGGCAGAACGCAATAGCCGCGGCCACTACACAGCGAATCAGCCAAAACAATCATCCTTCTGCCCGTGCGCTAGAATTTTCAAAGATTTAAAAGCGTGAAATATATACTATCTGCTTTATATCGCCAATGTGAGCAAACTGGGGTTCACAAATTAAGTCAATAAGAACAGCACAACTAAGGTAATGACTCATACTGTACACTGAATGGTCTTCATTGGTGCTGCCATCATCGCAAACTATTGCTAATCGTCCTTATATTGATAGCCTCACGACCTGCGCGCCTGTAATTGCCGTCTTTCTCAGATTTCATCAGTTCGTACCGCACTTCTAACAATTCGTTTCCAGGCTGCCACCGTTTTGGTGCAGTTAAAATTGTTCAGTGAAAAGGTAGAAAGGATCAACTATGTCGCTGAAGGGGAATGTATACCCATATAGGAAGGTGAGAAGGCGCTAAGCGCGTCGATAACACCGATGAAGAGCGTCTCTCTAGGTCTCTACCTATTGGTGAGAACCAGCAAGATACTAGCTCTTATATATTTATCTCTAGGAGAATAGTGGCAAACTGCCCATTCATGAAATGACATTATCTCTCAAATGCTTTTACCCCACTCTTATTCTTCCAGTTATTCCATTCTCGCGATGCGGTTCTAATCAAACTACCTCTCCTAAGTGGAGGCGTCCTCTTCACAATTTACAACGTTTTGCTGCGTAGCGTACGCTCTTGTTTGGTCCAGAGACTGCTAAATATTACCTAAGTTCTCCACATATTAATAAACAAAAATAGTGATTTTCATAGCACTGGCATAACATAGATATTATAAAAGTAATAGCGCTAAAAGAAGTGTTCCAGGTGTGCAGGAAAGTATTTTTTTTATTTCACTATAACAAAAGGAGTATATTGCCTCAAGTATAAAAGAAAATGTTTTGATTACGCGCAGAAAGCAAATTCGAAGGCAAAACTTTTTTCATTATTTTTTTAAGAATCTAGAAAATGCTACCAGTATCGACTAATTATGAGTTTTGTTTGTACGCATATAGTTTTCACCGTTGCAATGATATTAGGAACCAGAATTGTCAACGCTTTTGCTGCGGCGAACAGCTGCAAATGTACGTCATCAAAACAATAAACAATGCTGCAGTTCAAAGAAAAGAAATCATCATCAGTCATAGAACACTTTCCACACAGATCATAGCCACATAATGTATTTGTAATGGGCGCATTGCTAAGCCATAGATAATAGTAAAGAACAATAGAAATGCGTGCGAGTTCAAGACAATAGGTTTTGAGTCAGTGTCATTTGCATCATCTGCTCCAATCGTTCGTGTTACCATTTAGTGACAAATATAAAAGAGCGCGAGGAACGCCGAGTAGGGTCAGCTTTCAAGAAGCAGATAATAAACTTCACCGTCAAAATGCACGCGCTCGTACTCGGACAACTTTCAGTAGTCACGTTGGCAATTCCACTCTTCAATGCGGAGACACTACGATTGACGATTCTGAAATTACACACAGGTACACATATAAACAAAAATTGCTTTCATAAGTGCTGGAATTCAATGCAGGAAATTAGCATACTCGTAAAATTGTCTGAGGGGGGAAACTTTCTATCCTAATTAGTAATAATTATACCTGTAATTGTAGTAAACTCCCGATTGCAATTTATTTGTATGCGTGCGATAGAGCCCTTGCTCTCCTCATTGCAAGGTTTGATGACGTAGGCCATATTTTTCAACAAAATATAGCTTTCCTTCTAGATCGCTTCACCAAGAATACAATATCTGTAAGAGAATCAAAGGAAACTACTCTGTTTTCGCAGTGCACAAAAAATGGATTTCGAACAAATCCATTCATCGGCATGAAAATTGCTGGCAACGCTGTCTTCGCCACACGTTTCGATAAGCAAAAGCAAATATCATAGCTCAACATTCGACGATAACTTATTCTGGGTTGAAGGAATTGATCAAGTAGCAAAACGGTTACGAGGAATGTGCGCTCACCTGTATACGTTGAGATCTTAAAATCTTCCAGTAAGGAAAGCGATATACAAAACCTTAGGAGAATCTGCCAAAAAATACTGTATTACAATTTGCGGGTTTGCTTCTGCGTAATTGCGAATTTTTAAAACTTTGTAATTCTGTAATGTGTTTCGTTGGTTCTAAGGCTTTCTTTACTTCATCTTTCGTTACTGGTGGGATGACGCATTGCTGTGCACTGCTGTCTTTCTCATTAGCGCTCTGATTACATTGACTACTGTACAGGTCTGTGTAGAACTCTTCGGCTACGTTAACTATCTTATCCATATTGCTAATGACATTGCCCTGCTTGTCTCTTAATGCGTACATCTGGTTTTTACCTATGCCTAGTTTCCTCTTCACTGTTTTTAGGCTACCTCCGTTCTTTATAGCATGCTCGATTCTCTCCGTATTAAATTTCCTTATGTCGGCTACCTTGCGCTTATTTATTAGCTTTGATAGCTCCGTTAGTTCTATTCTATCGGTAGTGTTAGATGCCTTCATGTTTTGGCGCTTCTTAATCAGATCTTTCGTCACCTGAGATAGCTTCCCGGTATCTTTTCGAACTGTCCTACCGCCTACTTCTACTGCGCACTCCGTAATTATTGACGTCAGGTTATCGTGCATTGAATGAACATCAAGATCATCTTCCTCAGTTAAGGCCGAATATCTGTTTTGCAGCGCTATCCTAAACTCCTGTGCTTTCCCTATTACGGCAAACTCGTTAATGGTCTTCTTCTTCGCTAGCTTCTTCCGTTCCCTCTTCAAGTCTAAGCTAATTCTAGACCTTACCATTCTATGGTCGCTGCAACGCACCCTTCCGAGGACGGCCACATCCTGAATGATGCCAGGTTTAGCGCATAGTATGAAGTCGATTTCATTTTTAATCTCACCATTGCGGCTCTTCCAGGTCCACTTCCTGTTTTCTCGTTTGCGGAAGAAGGTATTCATGATCCGTAAATTATTTCTATCCGCGAATTCGACTAATAACTCTCCCCTGCTATTTCTAGAGCCTATCCCATAGTCACCTACCGCGTGGTCGTCTGCCTGCTTCTTGCCCACCTTCGCATTGAAGTCGCCCATCAGTACAGTGTACTGCGATTTTGCTTTATTCATTGCTGATTCTACGTCCTCATAGAAGCTTTCAACGGTCTGGTCATCATGGCTGGATGTGGGTGCGTAGGCCTGCACCACTTTCAGCTTGTACCTCCTATTCAGCCTAATTACTATAGCTGCTACCCTCTCGTTAATACTGTAGAACTCCTCTACGTTGCCAGCTATATCCTTATTAATGAGGAAACCCACACCTAGTTCTCGTCTATCCTCTAACCCGCGATAGCACAGTATGTGTCCGTCCTTTAGTACTGTATACGCCTCACCTGTCCTCCTAACTTCGCTAAGCCCTATCACATCCCATTTAATTCCCGCCAGTTCCTCAAACAGAACTGCTAGGCTAGCCTCACTAGCTAAAGTTCTAGCGTTAAACGTTGCCAGGTTCAGGTTCCAATGGCGGCCTGTCCGGAGCCAGAGATTCTTAGCACCCTCCGCTGCGTCACAGGTCTGACCGCCGCCGTGGTCAGTTGCTCTGCAGCCGCTGGGGAATGAGGGCCGAGGGTTAATTGGTTTGATCATAGAAGGTTGTGGCCAAGTACTACACCAGGGTGGCCAAATCCTGCTCTGGTGAGAGAGTGCGTTGTCGGTTCTGGTCACCGAGATAAGGCCGCACTCCAGGCCTGGTTATGCATTTCCATCGACACGCGGATTTTTTTTTTTTAAACCCGGTGGAGAGTTGCGCGCCACCAGGATTTGAACCCCGGTCCTCTTGCACGCGAGGCGGATGTTCTACCTCTACGCCATCGCTGCCTTAGAAGCAATGAAAAGGGGGAAAGCAGCTGGGGAGGATCAGGTAACAGCAGATCTGTTGAAGGATGGAGGGGACATCGTGCTAGAAAAACTAGCCACCCTGTATACGCAATGCCTTATGACCTCAACTGTACCAGAAGCTTGGAAGAATGCAAACATTATCTTAATTCATAAGAAGGGAGACGCAAGGACTTGAAAAATTACAGGCCGATCAGCTTACTATCCGTTGCCTACAAAGTATTTACTAAGGTAATCGCTAATAGAGTCAGGGCAACGTTAGACTTTAATCAACCAAATGATCAGGCAGGCTTTCGTAAAGGATATTCCACAATAGATCATGATCACACTATCAATCAGGTGATAGAGAATTGCGCAGAATATAACCAACCTCTATATATAGCTTTCATTGATTACGAGAAAGCATTCGACTCAGTGGAAACCTCAGCAGTCATACAGGCATTGCGTAATCAGGCGGTAGAAGAGCCTTATGTCAAAATACTGGAAGATATATATAGCAACTGCACAGCTACTATAGTCCTCCATAAAGCCAGTAATAAAATTCCAATAAGGAAGGGCGTCAGGCAAGGAGACACGATCTCGCCAATGCTGTTCACCGCATGTTTGCAGGAGGTATTTCGAAGCCTGAATTGGGAACAGTTGGGAATAAGAATAAATGGAGAATACCTAAATAATCTGCGATTTGCTGATGGCATTGCCTTGCTGAGTCACTCAGGAGGTGAACTGCAAATCATGATCAACGAGTTAGACAGGCAGAGCAGTTCGATGGGTCTAAAAATTAACATGCAGAAAACCAAGGTAATGTTCAACAGCCTAGCAAGGGAACAACAGTTCACAATTGGCAGCGATAGCCTAGAAATTGTGCCGGAATACGTCTACTTAGGGCAGGTAGTGACAGCTGATCCAGATCATGAGAGGGAGATAACTAGAAGGATAAGAATGGGCTGGAGCGCATATGGCAAATTCTCGCAGATCATGAGTGGCAGTTTACCAATTTCCCTCAAGAGGAAAGTGTACAACAGCATAATCTTACCGGTACTCACCTACGGGGCAGAAACGTGGAGGCTAACGAAAAGAGTTCAGCTTAGGTTAAGGACAACGCAGCGAGCCATGGAAAGAAAAATGATAGGTGTAACGTTAAGAGATCGGAAGCGGGCAGAGTGGGTGAGGGAACAAACACGGGTTAATGACATCCTAGTCGAAATCAAGAAAAAGAAATGGGCATGGGCAGGGCATGTAATGCGAAGGCAAGATAACCGCTGGTCCTTAAGGGTAACGGAGTGGGTTCCAAGAGAAAGTAAGCGTAGCAGGGGGCGGCAGAAGGTTAGGTGGGCGGATGAGATTAAGAAGTTTGCAGGCAAAGGGTGGATGCAGCTGGCAAAGGATAGGGTTAATTGGAGAGACATGGGAGAGGCCTTTGCCCTGCAGTGGGTGTAGTAAGGCTCATGATGATGATGATGATGATGATGAATTTGTTTCGTAATTCAGTTAACTTCCTGCTAGAATAATCCTACTTGGTTGCAGGCGAAAGGATAAGGCTACATGAGAACATGTTGAAGTCTCATTCAATGGTTGTGGGCATAGCGCGAGCGCTCCGTTCCGCACCACTGCCCGCTTCGACTTCTCCGACATAGCAGTTATATTTATTGTTAGTTGACAACACAAGCACATCTCTCGGTGTGCCTTCCCACTAATGCTGCGCGAATTAGTCTTTGTCAGTGAATTTCTTAGAAGGTTGTGAAACCATTTTGCTTGTACTGAACGAGCAGCCAGTATGTATTTTTCTTAGCATGGTTGAGGACGTCTTTCGTGGGATCTAAAGCCTAACTTTTTACCCGTGTGCCTGAGTAAGGGTTAAAATTGTTTCGAGAGCTTCGATGTTGGAGTATGTGGGATAATTCTGCTCGGTAGGTAACACGCCTATTCAGCTTGGTTAGTGGTTCTGAATACCGAGATTTTAAGGATTTACTAAAACGGTGTATTAAAGCTGAGCAAACAACCCACATGAAGCGCATGTCTTCCTTATGCAGCATGTGTCTTGCATATACGCACACACAGACACACGCAGAAGAAGCTAACTGCTTACTTTAATGGTTGATTGTACGCTTAGCGACGTAGATCAGCCAGGTTTCAGGTACCGCTACGGTGGAGAAATTGCTGGCAGAAACCACAAAGCTAATCCCACCTGCAGCTTGCAACAACCTCAACTATAACCGCTACTCTAGGTGTAGAATCTGTTGAAACTAGCGCTTTATAACAGATTTAGAGATGTCGAAAGACGGTAGTATCGAACAATTTTCACTGAATCACCGTTCGCATCATTATAGTGGTGGGCTTATTAGACTGAGCGGCTGATAAGTGCCTTAAAAAATCCTTCCTCGCCAATAAGGTGCCTAATCACAATATTTTTGCAAGTTTCATTGAAAGTATGAGTCATTCCTCGACGCTGTGGTTATTTTTCATTTGGCGGTGTCTACTCCCGTCCCAATCAATCACTTCCGGGAACGTACGCTGTACAGGGCTGGCACTAATCGGCTGATCCCCAACGATGACGGAACATTCACGCATAGCGAGGATCTATTTGGATAGCATTTAATTTAGCGGGTACTGCATTCCTCCACGAGCTCATTTTTTGCATTCGCACACACAAAGTGCATTGTTGGCCTTTTTATTTGTGGTTACGCAGCAGAAGGCAGAAATGTGAATAAAGAATTCAAAGCAACTGAAAAAATGTACAACACAACTGTTTCAGGAGCCGTTTGCTAAGCGCCATGTTGTGGGCCACAGAAAGTAATTTCTTAGCCTATCAACCTTCTATGTCGAACACGTTCCGCTCTGCTTCTGACGTCATTACAGCTCATTACTCAAGCTCACTTTATTTCAGGTGATTGTGACTACAACGGGACAACTATCCCGAACGGGCAAAAAATGCAACCAAACGGGGAGTGTAAATTAATTGTTTGCAGTGCTGGCCACAAAGGGGAAGAAGAGTAAGTATTTTTTAGTGCTTGACATATTTGACCAGCAGCGCATTCGTTTGTAACTTATTACTGGTACAAGCTTGAGGATTCAGGATGTGAAAAATTTTTTCCCTATGTACTGTGATTTTCGGCTCCCGCGTTTTCCTTTCTCGTTCAAATGCTAAGTATCTGGACGCGCAAAATGTAGATAACTGTTTACAAAGCTATATTTTGTGAAAAAAACAGAGAATTGTGGTAAGAAAAAAATACTGTGCAGAAGAAACTTTTTATTTTGCCATGTCTGTGAGAAAAACCGAGCTCTTTCAAGTGAACATATTAACAAAGAGATTAACCCGTCAGCTTAACAGCCATTCGCGTATGAGCTGGTCTGCATGGAAGGCAATAACAAACAATCTCTAAGGAGCATTTAAATGTGCATTTTTGATGGTGTTGAAATTATTTTAACAAATTGCTTGATAATCACTGGTAAGCGCGAAGAAACACTTTACGGGTTAAATTTCCAGCAACATAGCCATCTGCAGCGTGATACAAAACACTGCATTTATATGGCCAACTAAGAAAAATATTTGCGGACTTAGGTCAGAAGTGCGGAACTTAATGTTAATGTCTGCTGTTTTTATTTCTAGTTGCATTTATGTTCATTTTTACCTGTTTAGTTACTAATAATGATTTCTTTTCTCGTTCTTCCTTCTTGCTTATCAGATGCGAGAATAAAAACAATGGGGACCCGAATTGCTTTGAGATGGAAGGCACTGACGATAAATTTCCTGATTGCTGCCCGAGCTATTTTTGCGAATAAACTGACAGAAGCCACAGCTGGACGTCGATTTCAAGAGCCAGCCGCTATATTGTGACAACATTTGAGGTAAAGGCTGATTTGATGGAAAGAAAAAGCTCCTAAAATAAAATAAAGCATTCATCAAGGTTCGCTGTAAATTTAGTGCTCGTAAACAAAAGAAGTAATCTTGAAGAAGCTCTTCGACTTGAAACACTTCTTCTACTCTGTATGAAGTGCAGGAAGATTCAGTATGCCGCTGCGTGTTATGTTTTTATCTCCGTCCGTTACACCTCTCCTCCGAAACCTAAGTGCACAATAAAAAATTGATGGGAAACATCTAGAGAGAAATGCTTTTTTTTTTGTTGCCTCTGAGGGTAACGGGACAAGCCTACCAAATTTTGCTGCTCAACGCAGATCTCACCAAGTTTTTTTAGGTCAGGAAGTATTGACAGATTATATGTATAGACTCGTAATTGGTCGATGGGCTCATCACAAAATAAAAATGAATAATTTTCACAAGATATCAGAATAACAGCTATTTGCAACCTCTGGGCAAGCAAGAAATTTACAAGCACAAATGTTCGCAAAAGCGGTTTATTGGTAATATCCTGTTTTTGGTTTGTTTGTGGTCCATTCTTTGAGCACTGCGTCTGTAGCAAAGCAAAGGCTCCTACTTGGCGTAAAACTGGATATTAAGGTTCGTACGTTTAAGAGCAATAAAATGCCTGTGTGGCACAAACTTGTTACTCACGTATGTTTTTCCTTGCGTATGTCTTCCTAAGATACCTGCTTTCTCCTCTCACATGAGCTAATGCACACGGTAGGATTAGTCCTGAAGGACAGTAAGTCCAGTTAGGATGAGAGAGAAAGCAAGAACGCGTGGCCAGTGTAGGCTAGGAATGCAATTCCCTCTCGAGCTGTCTCTGTTCACACGTATACCTTTTGTGAAAAATATGCATTCAATGCGACTGAGTATGCATCGTGGCTGCGACGTATTTCTCGAAGGTTCGAGTTATTTTCGTGTTCATCGGAACAAAGGTTAGCAGTTACAGGGGTGCTAAAAGCCCCCTACACGATTGAAGAGCCAGCCCCTTTATTTTCGTGTTGTTGAGGAGGGCCGTCTTAAGTATCTGAGGGTGCTTCCATTCTTGACACATGTGTTCAAGGGTGCGCTCATGACGGCGCTTCGGAAGGGGTTTATAGGGGTTTTAACGTCGCAAAGCGTCTCAGGCTATGAGTGACGCTGTAGTGAAGGGCTCCGAAAATTTCGACCACCTTGGGTTCTTTAACGCGCGCTCCCGAAGGTGTGTACGGGTGTATGGCTTAGGGCAGGCTGTCAATCCAGGAGGCTCAAAGAGCTTGCCATCTTCGATTCTCCCACCCTCCATCCCTCGCCCATTATTTTGTTTTATGCGCGCGCGTGGACATTCCTGAGAGCAGTATGTTGATGGTCATGTGATGAGGATCATGAAGTCCAAACATCAAGGCTCACGTAAGCCGACTCAGATACAAAAAAGCAAGCTGTCACATCAGCTTTCACAAGTCACGAGCACACGGGAGATGCAGGGGAGGAATTTAAGCATAAATTACGCAGGCAATATTCATGAATGGCTGTGTTTCTGCCATTCCCTACAGATGGCGCAAGCTAAGCAAAAAAAAAAAAAAATACGCGAATCTAGATATTTTATGCACGAGAGTTTTTTAAATTCATTTTTTAGATTTACAGGACCTACATGCTTTCATGGAGAAGCTCTAACGTGTGGTAGCTGAGTAACAATATTGTGTGTCTATCGTTTACAGTACCAGCTGGAGCTACAAGGCACACGTTTCCTTATATATCTAATATAGGTAGGTTCTTGCGCTCGATGTGTTTTTTGCACTTGACCAAAAGCGTAATTATGCCAACGCAGACCTTGCAAAGAGCACGTACCTTTAAACGCGTTGATTGGAGAAAGGGTAAAGGTTAATCCTGCCTTAAACAGTGCATTTCTGAACACAACGTGGAAGATAACCTGCATTTCAGGAGCCTTATTTGCGATTGCGGAAAGATAAAAGCGCAAATAAATTGGTGCAATGCAAATTGAGCAAGCACAGAATAGCGAAAGACAATAAAAATAGACCTGAGAAGAAAACCGTAAATAATCATGCAAAAATACTCAACACGTTTCGGAAGCGATCGTTGGAAAATAACTGTAGCAATCTCAATATTGACATCTAAAAGGTACGGAGTGAGAAAGGCCCCAAGCTGCAGGGAATGCATATCAGATAATTACAGTCGCCAAGAAATAACTTTTTATTGATATGAAAGGATTTTTAACTGGACAAGCAAGTAGAAAAACGACTCTGGCCATAGTCATTGAAAGATTTAGGTACAAGAAATTTTTCTCTGCTGCAGAGCAACTATTAGGTGTGGCGGTTTGAAATGCCGGCCAAGGAAAAGCAGATACGCCTGACGGGACTCTTAGTAAGAGCAGTGCAACGCAGAAATCTGGAAGATACAATGTTCTCTTTATTTTGCTCCTCATAAACAAAGAATGACAGGGTGAATTCGGGACTGCTCAACTGATTTTTCCTTGCGCCCGCATCTGTATAACTAAATAAGACAAGTTGAATCGAAGTTTCATAAGTGAACCCCAATATAGCGCAAATTTCATTCTGACTAGCAAAAGGTGGAGTATGTTTTTAGATCTGAGTTTCAAAACATCGCCTAACTTCAGCTAGAATAAAACTTGCGTATAAAGGCTTGCTCAGCTATTTCTCGATGTGCGATTTTCAGTTGAATGCAGCTTCAGATGTATCAACAAAGTATTGACTTGTTCCGAGTTCATCAATGGGGTAATCTGCTACTGATATTCCGGAAGAGGAATTTTGTCATCTTCTATGCACTGATATAAAGATAAAATATTTATGCCGGATGTATTAAGAGAAAGTCTATTTGTTGCAAACAACTTAGTGACGCTCCGAAGTTCGGGGTTTAAAATCTACGTTGCTTTTTCGGCTTACTAGGCGGTAACCAACAATGGTATATTTTCAGCGTACATATTGGCACGGGTATTGCTTAGTAACTCACGTAAGTTTTTAATATAAACCGCGCAGAGTATAGCCCTATAGAACCTAGGGCTGAGCCCTGAGGACTAACTACAAAAACAAAGAGAACTCTATGCAAGTTACTAATTGATAACACTTTACAATCGTTCATTCAAACAACTTCTCTAGAAATCATGGGCTGTGCGATGTCAGTGCACGTTAAAGATCCCCAGGTGGTCGAAATTGTTCCGGAGCCCTCCACTGCGGCACCTCTCTTCCTTTCTCCTTTCACTCCCTCCTTTATCCCTTCCCTTACGGCGCGGTTCAGGTGTCCAAAGATATATGAGACAAATACTGCGCCATTTCCTTTCCCCAAAACCAATTCCTAAACCTATATATTTCGTTTTTTTTTTGCATGCTAAAATACACGGCGTCAAATGCGTCTTTAATACCCAGGAATACACCAACAAAAATATTGTTACTGTTGACTGTGTCATTTTGTCAGCATGAATAGCGCCGCCATAGCGGTTGATAGAATTTTCTGAAAGTCATTCTGGGATGATGAGAGAATGCCATTATGCTGACTAACTGTGTGATGCTCGGAGCAGCTACTTTCTCGAAGAGGGTGTTTATAAAACTAAGAGCGGAGAGTGGTCTATAGTTTTCGTGTTGCATGGCGTTCCACCCGGGTATAGAGAGTAACCACACCGGGAATCTTTACAATAAGGTTTAAGCGCAGGAAGAAACGCTTTAATAAATACTTAGGCTAAGGTAGCACATAGATCACCACTGTTAATTTTACTATGGACATCAGAATACGGCTGAGTCCCGTGGGCTTGCTAGCATCCAGTAAGTTCACTGTACTGATGATTTTCGTCACTGCTAATTTTCACAACTCCGAAAGCCAGTCCATAAAACTCTGGCAGAGACGGTTGGACCCAGCCTAGTAGTAATTCTGTACCCGCTGTTGAACTGCTGTCTTAAATTGATCTGATAAGGCATGTTTATCTGCACAGTGTGCCAAAATAGGAAGTGTGTGCTTTGATGCAGTAGAGCGAGTTATCATGTCTATTGTAATTCATCGTCACTTAGAATTTCCCGCCCATAGGTTCATTTGCTTTCTGAAATATAGAGTTTTATCTTTACGAATGGAAACAATAGCTTTTTTTTCTATGATTTCTGTACAAAGCACTTTAATATGCGTACTCTCTGTTTTGTTCCCCCCCCCCCCCCATGCTAAAATATATCGCACATTACAAACAAGGACTTTCCCATAAACAACGCTTCGCTATTTTATCCCGATGGCGCTATGAGCCCATTTCGCAGAAAACGCGGCGTCGGCGTTGCGAGCGAAGAACCACGAGCATGACTCTGGCACGTGGTCCCCAGAGAGTAACCTAGGTGGCAGGTGGGCAACCTATGTCGCGTGACCTTGGTGCGTCATCACAACCTACCCACCGGAGAGTGAGAAAACGGGCCACCTTGGCTGGTGGCAGTTAAATGAACGATCGGTCGCTCGGCAACAGCAACCTGGATTTGACAAGGACCACCGCTGGAAGCACCTGCCATCGCAGGGCAGTGACGCGTCGCTTGACCGCAGCACCACTGTGCCTGGACGGGTATGAGGGCTCCCAAGCATCTATGAATGCAAACTAGAGAATGATTTTGCGCACATCTGAAAATTAACCCATGACCCTATCGCGTCATACAGTTAATGTGGAGCTTAAGTACCCCTCGAATTTTTACTGTTTTTTTTTCGACATATAGAACTGGCAGGTTGTAAACAAGAACCTAAGATGAGCCAGATCGAAGATTTATTCTAAAACTGGTCTACAGTAGTGCTGCGGTTTGTCATGAAGTGAGAGAGAGAGAAAGACGAACGGAAAGGCAGGGAGGTTAACTAGGCGACGCCCAGTATGCTACCCTACACGTGGGAAGGGGAACGGAGGGAGAGATAGAAAGGGGAGAGAAGAAAGGGAGATCACATTTCCATGTGTCCATTGGCAATTACTTGCAGGGTACACAGGGCACGCACTGATATTTCACAACCTACCTCTCAGTTAGTCATGAAAGATCTTTATGGGCTTGAGCAGGGCTTAAGCAGTAAGGAGCTAGCCAAAAACTAGAATTTTGATAGCTGAAGTAATCTTCCCAAACAGGAGCGGTGTTTGAGGTCTTCCCAAACAGGAGCGGTGTTTGAGGTATCAAAACAAAAAAAAAGCGCTTCTGATAATTGTAAATATTCTGCGGCACAAAAAAAAGCATTATTTAGCGAAGGAAGTGAGTAAAAGTATGAGTAAAGAAGAACGCTAACAGGATGCGCAACGATTGGCAATGATATTTCTAAAGACCCACAACTAATTTCGCATGAACGAAGCCGCACTCACATAAATCAACATCGAAGCTCTCAAGTGCAGAAAATTGGAGCCTTGTCTGTGGCATCGGCTTCGACGATGTTAGTACCATTAAGTATAGCGTTCGAGCTGCACGCTATAGCGAAAGCGCTTTGCACAAAAATAGAAATTTTGAGACTGTATCCGCCCACAGTAAAACGTCTATGTGTACCAAGGCGGTTATTTCATGTGTGAGGATGGAGGAGGTATTGTTAGGAATTTTAACGCTCGTCGATAAAGTTACGAGCCACTGGCGCTTCCTGCTACAGACTACACTAGATACTACCGACTTTTCAGCAAAATGCCGCTGGCTTGTTATTCGTATGGACGAAAAAGTTATAAAGGCGGCTTTGGCATGCACAGACAAAACAGTGAGATTCGGAGAATCTAAGCTTAGTTTGTATTTCCCAATCCTGCATCCGTGTTAGAAAGACATCCTCCGGGAGGCTCCAAGTTTCAGTAAGAGAGGGTTGATCAAGAGGTTCTGAAAGTCCTGTAAATGTGACCTTTTGAATCTTTCCAGCCTCTTCTTCAGGAGTACCACGTGCACCTCTGCTAGTATGCTAGTATATGATGGTCTTGTCTGCAGTGAGCACACTTTCCCGCCTTCATCTTTCAATCACGTTGCAATCCAGGCTTTCACATCCATCCAGAAAACTATCGCCCTTCACTACATGCTATGTTTCGTTTTTCCTTTTTTATGTTCGAAGTGTTACTGAAGTGACCCCCACTACCCTCTGAAATGTTCTACCCTAAGGGAAGAAAAGAAACTAATTAATTAGTAAACTAAGACCATCCATTGAAACGGCCAGGAGTGAAAGATGAAATAATGAATCGAGGAGCGGCGGTGAAAGAGAGAAGGGAAGAAGCGCGGCACACAACAGAGGGATGATGTAGACGCAGAGACTGAAAGAAGATATAAAACATGATGGCAACTGTAAAAGAGAGACAGAAACAAAAAACAAGATCAGTGGCCAAGGGACAGAAAGGTGTGAAACTGGAGAGGGAGAAACTGAAGGGTCGCTTTTGCAGAGATAGAAATGGAAAGAAGTGAATCTTACGCCCGCACAGCGCATCTGCACGCCGCTCACTTGCAGAGCTGCGAAGGCCTTCGGACACGTGAGCCGGCCTAATCGGTTCTCTGTTTCTTCTCTCCTGAAGTGGCTGCAGTTCGGAAGTTACGTGCTCAGTGACAGAAAGCTCTATCAATATTCTCCGTGTGGACAGCCGCAAAAACAAAATAAGGATCTCAAAAACCCGCCAACACGGATGGCGCAGTAGCTGCCCTGTATTTTTATTTTGCTTCTTTGCCACGGAGCAACAGGACTCGACTACGTGATAGCTGTCTCTGGAAAATATTATTAGAGTTCAGGCTTTCAGATGCACGACTGCTCAAGTCAGCCTTCAGTGGCGAGAAAGCCGCCATCTGGTTTAATTCATGCGGTACATTTAGGCTGTACTTTTTTTAAAGAAAGGAGCGAAATGTCTAGGCATGTAATTTTATTCAACACCTGTCCTAAGGTTCCGAAGATTTTTTACCCTGATATCGGAGAGCACCAAGTTCATAAGAGAACTTGAGGGCCCCTATTTCTCGAATTATTCGAGTCTTACATTTTTTTGATACAAGGCAGAATCAGGTAATCATAGGCAGCACACTTTCGGCAGTGCCAGCCGCTGACTCTCTTTGATAGAATGATAATTGACTGAAAATTTGAAGCGGAACATTTAGATTATCCATTTTTTTTTGCGCGGAACTTCCTGTAAAACTTATTCGGCGGGACAAAGTAAATGATCAATCACCTGAAACCATTTATTTTATTTGATACAAGCGCATTCGACAAGGCCTATTTGAAATACGTCACTCGAGAAATATTAGAATGGCTAGACTGAATAAATACATTTCCGTCGGTAAGCATCCCTTATATTGCGCAGGGCGATATGAAAGTAGCGACTCTCGGTGGCTTCTTTTTTTGTACTTTGGAGGCAAAATAATGTTACATGACGGCAATCCCATGAAGGCAACATGAGATGTTGTGATGGAAAAATTTTTAATATCTAAAGGCCTGTCATGAGCGCTCCTGCTCGGGCCACTGCAAACTTCGTCGCCTTAAATTCGTCACACGACCCGGGGTCACCAAGTGATCATCTCCATCGCGAACTTCAATAATAGCAGAGATGATGAAACTCAGTACATGCCGAAGGGCGTGCCGAATGGTTTGCAAAGAATATTAAGGGCTTGCCGTCACGACGAAAGCGATCAGCAGGCGATGAGAGAATGAAACGAGGTTAGGGAAGACTGAAGAACCACCGATCGCCAGATGCCAACGCCAAGCCCCATGCACACACCCAACGGCAGAGTTGGGATTGGTGTCTTCTCATCTGTGGGTGGCCTGTGGGGTCTCAGGTCAGAGGCGGCGATCTCAGATCAGTGGGTTCGTATTCGCGTCGTCATGTCTTCAGGCCGGGGCTGGAGGCGGGGTGGAGGAGAGCGGGAGGTCATATCTGGAAAGTTGGGGCAATGGTGGGATGTGCGAAACCATGCGCACTCCACTTTAAAGCCAGGCTCACTGCAGGCTCCGAAGCTCTAGGGACCGGGATGACTGAAAGTACCCTCCACCTTTCATCAAACGTGACGTCATTGCAAGATGATGAAGACGGAACATGCAGAATAGTGATGACATGGTTTTTAATAGCTAAATGTCTGGCACGAGCGCTCCCGCCCGTGAAACTGCACACCTCATTGTCTTCTAGTCCGTAACAACATTAAAAATTGCCTGAGTGAGGTAAACCATTATTTCACATGTAACCTCAGCAATTGTCATGTGGAGCCAATACGGGATATACAAAGAAGCCTGCACTGAATACAAGGAATAGAAGGCGCATAGAAATAAGCCAGACGGATTCTTTACACTTAGGGGGCCATCTCATTAAAGCTCTTTACAGGCTCTGATGTGCGCTAATACGCTTTTTCTTTATGGACTATTGTTTAGGTCATCTAAACGTTCTCCGTTCATAAATATTCACATCGCTGCCATTTGAAACACAGCTGTAATTTTTTTTTGACAATAGACCCCTTGAAAAGAAGCTGCTATGATGATGTCGGTCAGTTGAGTACTAATAAAAGTGAGCGCTACCTCAGGATTTTCTGAACTTGCAATGAGCGTAGCTGACTACACAATTCCCGGCCAAATCGCACACACACATACATTGCGCAGCAACAGTGGATTTTTGACGAAGGTGAGCCAAGTCATATAATGGGCCTTGACTCTCACTTGCCGATGCTCAAGAAGATACATGTTGGAGCTTGCATAGCATCGTTCGAAACAAAATAATGCGTCGTATTCTTTCCGATTCTTTTTCGCCTCCTTCTAGACGCTTGTTTTAAAGCTTTAAAAAAATAAGGGTTGAAGTTTTTTCCTTTGGTTTTTAACAAACACTATTATAATCAAAAAATGGCAGCTTAGGGGAATACTTCTTGTACTTTTGCTATACTATGTATTACTGAAAGTCGGTACGCTCGTTTAGCACCTTGATGTTGCCTACTCCACAAATTTCTGGGGGAGGTGCTTTATACTTGCGGAGAAGAAAATTCTTGAAATTAGCCTCAGTTCAGACACATCAGTTTAACAAATTTTTCAAGCAAGCTCCGACTTTTTCACAATAGAAGAAATATGCCTGACATATAATTTTTCTCCTGTACTTTTATCACGCAAATAACACAAATCGTTACTTTCATATCTTGATTATTACATCATTACAAGTTTGCGAAATTCAGCTGTGTCTGAAAACGTTGCATCTGCCACTACGTCATTTACAATGTTTTATCCCGAAATATTGGCATTTTCCCAAACCACACTTCACTGTTGGCATAGTAAGTAATATGTTCTTGATATATAAAATAACAAAAATTATTAAAAATTTGGAATATTTGGGCAGTTTAATATCTCGTGAAATCACCCGGTGCCAAGTTTGTTGTAAGTGCGCAATTATTCTTTATTAGCATCCCTGTAACTTGTGAGAAGACAAGTGCAAGTCAATGTCACAAGCGTCTGAATTATCGCCTCAGTGAAGAACGCAAAAATGTGACCGACATCGCTGGAGGGCACCCTGATGTGCACTGCAAGGAATGTTTCTTGGGTACAGATTAAATTGCTGAGCCCAATATTGATTTCATTCCATAACCCAGATCAGAATCTGAATACGGATCTCTCGGCCGAGGCGGCCGCCTCATCACCCAAACCAGCTGCCAGCTAAAAGGTTAAATTATTAGGAGATAGCAGATAGTTTTAAAGACACCTGAATGGAATGTCCTTAACTGCTGTATCTCGGAGAAGGGTGGAATGCTTGCACGTCACTTACATTTCTGGCAACTCATGCATCACGTGAAGCCATGACAAGTATTTTTGTTGCAGTCCAACGTTAAGGACAAACTGTTGCTTGTAAGCGGTCATATGTCTCCGGTATTTATTCGGTGACTTAGTCTTGAATTACACTATTGCTTGGATGTTCTTGAAACATTGCTGCTGTAGTTAAGAAAAGAAGTAAGCTATCAGTAAACAAAAAATTCTCCGCCAACAATACCTCAGTGTTCGACTTAGAGCGTTAGCTACGGGAGCTTCAAGTGTTTACATCGGTCTGCTCAGCAAACGTTGAGAAGACCAAACTGAAACATAAGCGGATGTTTCATTTCCGGAAACATCCCATCTAAGACCCAAGCAGCGCCCTCTACCTCATAGATTTTGCGCAACTATTGCGATTTACAGCCATATTCGCTGTATCCCGTACATTTCCCCATTGTGTCAGATAATAAACTTTATAAACGTGTGCATTACAACATGACGAATCGTTTGACACCATCGCAACCCCTGCGTCAAACGGTTCGGCCGTAATGCTCGTTTCAAGGTCCTCGTAATGCATGGTTTGGGGTAGGAAGGGTCTTGGTGCCGATCCCACATATATTTTGCGCTTCATCTCAATAATTTTATCCTCAGGAACATGACAGGTTTTTGGACACCACTTCGAAAATTCTGCGTCAAACGGGTGGCCCCCAGATTTTATACGAATGGTGAACCCGGTGGAGGGGGTGTCACTTTTATGGCCGCCACACTGGCACATATATAACGGATCGAAAGTGTAGGTGTCAGTTGATGCGCTATGGGCCCACTGTTGCTATGTGATATAGTGTGGTCAAGTGGTAACTGTTTTGGTCAATTTGACCTTCATTGCAGACAGACGAGTCCTTCACAAACGTTAGTCCTTCACAAACTGACGCTATTAAAAATACTAGATGTACCCGCCACGATGGCTCAGTGGCTATAGAGCTCGGATAGTGAGCCGGAGATCCCGGGTTTGAACCCGGCTGCGGCGGCCGCGTTTCAGTGGAGGCAAAACGCAAAAGGCGCCCATGTCCTGCGCGATGTAGCGGTGGTGAAAACTTTATTTGCTCAGTGGTTAGGGCGCTGGGCTACTTCTTTGGTGTACTCGGGTTCGAACCTGACCACCGCGGCAGCGTTTCGATGCAGGCGAAATGCAAAAAGGCAACCGTGTGCTGTGCGATGGCAGTGCACGTTAAAGGTGCCCAAATGGTCGCAATTACTCCGGAGAGCTCCACTACGTCAACTATTTCTTCCTTTCTTCTCTCAGTCCCTCCTTTATTCCTGCCCTTACAGCGCCTTTTGCGGTGTCGGTCGAGATGTAAGACAGATACTGCGCCATTTCGATTCAGCAGAAAACAATGTTCATTTTTTTAGAGCTTCGGCTCGTTTGTTCCTTCTTTCTACGTTCACTTCTGGGTGTTTCTAAGGAAGGGGGACTGCCATCGCGTTCCTGCTTTCCCTACTAATTTCAACTTTGGTTTGGACTCCTCTGTCTGGCTTAAGTCCCACTTTTGCAAGGGTCACCCTGCCCTAGAAGAGTGCGGTGAGGGACTAGTTGGTACGACATAATGGAAACAATAACTGCGCAAAAAGAACGGGACAAGAGAGAAGAATCACACGAGACAAGCGCTTGTCTCGTGTGATTCTTCTCTCTTGTCCCGTCCTTTTTGCGCAGTTATTCATTGTTTTACCCTGCCCGTGCGGGGGACCCGCACTGGGAGACTGGGAGACTCTGGAAGACCGCGAGACTCGCACCACCTCCGTCAATTCTGTCTACGTATTGTGCACCCAGAGTTCGAGCAGTCGTTCGGACGAGGTGCCCATGGGCAGTGCTAGCGCCTTCTTAACGCATCTACGCATTCGGAAGACTAGTTTGTCTTTCTCTGTGGCATTGATGTCGAGGTAGGACGTTGCGTAACTGTTTCTGTTTATTACCTATACGTAGATAAGTTTCAGTAAGTTTCTCTCCTTGAAGCCTGTCCCTTAGGCGCGATCCTCTTCAAGAGCCCGAGGGTTTGCATCGCGTAGGTTTATAATTTCTTGGGGAATTCTCCTTTATTCCCGTGCGATTGGATAACCATCACCAGGATACTGATCTGTTCTTTGTATCCTTCTGGCACCGGTTTGCCTTCTACCTGAATATGGAAGTACCTGCTGATTTTGCAGCGAAGGTATTTTGGGTTGTATACGAACGACTCAGATTTTTTCGGTAAACACGAAGGTCTCCTTTCGGCCGCGTATTCGAAAATCATGTCGGCCGCTGCCTGCAGGCATTCCTCCGTACTCTACTCGCATCGCTCCCCTTGTTACTTCAAAGGTTGGTGTCCTCCGCATACATGCTGAAATTTATCCCCTCAATTTGACTGAGTTTCCCCGGGAGGCCTCTCATCACCACCCTGAATAGGAAAGGCCATTGCACTGAGCCCTGCGCTGTGCCTTTGCTTCCAACTCTATCATGCGAGACTCTAAAGTTTAAAATATCATGCAGGCTTTCCTGCCCGATAAAAAGTCTGATGTAGTTCTACGTTCGCTCCCCGACTCCGAGTCCTGCGAGTCCTTGGAGGATAGTCTCGTGTGTGACATTCACAAAGGCCTTGATGACGTGTAGGCCCAAGATCACTTCGGCGTCTTTTGATCTTAAGTCTCTGATAACATGTTTTAGTCGGAGTATCACGTCCTGCGTGCACAAGCGCGGTCGGGAACGAACTATCTCGTGCCGCCACAGGTTGTTTTGTTCCAAGAAGCACGTTAAACTCGCCTGAATTACATGCTCCATCAGCTAGTAGAGAAGCCTGGGCAACCCTGCTGCGAAGCGCATACCCTACCATCCAGAGAGGCACCATCCATCTGGCGGAAGAGGCCGCAACAAGCCAAGGGCCAGCCTCTGATCTACGGGCGCACGACTCCTCGTCTTAACAGGCCTGTGTTCTCGGGGCAGGGTGAGATGCGCCTTTTTTCTAATGAAAATATAAGTAGTTTCAATCAATCAATCAATGTTTATGTGTACTGACGTCGCACAGCACATGGGCGCCTTTTGCGCTCCGCTTCCATCGAAGCCGGGTACTTCGGCTCAGTAAACGAGCACCTTAACCACTGAGCCGCAGCTATAGTTCCCATTGTCTTAGTAGGCGTGTAAACATTTCTTTGGTGTTAGGTAAGGAAAGGTACCTAACTGGCTCACTGGGTCAGTGTAAACATCGACCGCGCGACTAGTAGGCGGGGTTGTCCACATATAAATCAGAACTTGCTCCCAGGATCGGTGGACACCTCAATCGCGCTTTGTGGGGGCGGCGATGCCCATCTAGAAAGCGAGGCAGTTAGGCGTCTTTCGGTTTATGAAAACCATGAAACTTTAGGGTGCGAATGTAAACACACAGCCGCCATTGTACGCCCTAAGCGGATTGGCCTAAATCGCTCGTACAGTGTTATTGCAGCTTTCGATGTATACCCCGCAAGATAGCTGAAGGCAAGCTTTTTAAGCTTTTAGTTTCAGTTCGTGTTTCCCTCTCGCGGCGTGCTTGAGGTGTGCGCCGGCAAAATAAGCCAGGAATGCGTCTGTCTTTTCCTAAAATCAAGCGGAGCGTCTCGACTGCGAATAAGGCTAGACTGGGAACCAGACTAATATTTTTGGTGATGTGAGCACTTTCTTGGTTTTCAAGAAAGTAAAGGTGCATAACTGTCTTACTTTTTAGGAGGACATTTGAGCTGTTTAGTGAGCAGAAGGAAGTATTGGAGAGAGTAACATGTTACTCGTAACACGGCTACGGCTTCCATTGTGTCCCCTAAATGGTTTGTACTAGATGGCTTGAGCTAAGCTATTACAGGTTTCGCTGTATAAGAGAGTAAAATATTTCAACAAGAACTTGAATGCCGTCGTCTTGTGCACACAAATAGTATTATGAAAGCTGTTCGTGGCCGTGTGAGAGACGATGCCCCTAAGTAAACAAGTTGCCAACCAGCCTGATTTTTATTAAGGTACATCAACTTCTCGAATATTCTGATGCATCCCTAAAATTCGTCTTAGGGATGCTTCAAAGTAACGGTGTAAAGATGCAGAATTAACTAGCCACCTTTATAGCTATTGAGATATGATAGTTCAGTAACACTTCTTATTAACTACAAACGGAAGCATCAGGTGCTAAGTGGCTGTAAACTAGAGGTCAGGAATAAAATATTCTCACGCCAACCGAAGGAAGCACATTTTAATGACCCTTCTTTCTCGAATTTTTCAGATTTCCTAAGGAACAGACGCGGTCCTACCAGAGTCCTCACTGCAGAGTCCTCATTTGCTCCAGAGTCCTCACTGCAGCCATTCCTTCAGCGAAATCTGGGGCCCTCGAAAAAAGAAAGAGTGCTGACTAAACACGGCAGCAATGCTACCGTTATCCAGGCTCGTTTTGCTGAGCCTTGTGCCTGTCTGTCGCGGTCTCCTCCGGGTTCCTGCCGTTCCCGTTCCCGCCCCCTGGAGATCTGATTTCAACAGTGCTAACCAAGGATGCCCAAGTGGCTGCTTTTGTTATTATACTTTTGTTTTCTTTTTTATATGTTCGGTACGTGTAAATACGAACCAGACTATAAGCGTAGCCGGGCATGTTATCGTCAAGGATAGACATACGACTTCCATTTATTGCGCGATAGCGTATACACCTTGCTTGGTCGAAAAACCGTCGGCTCAGAGGGCACACGTGTCGGAAATAATCGGGAGCTGCGCAAAAAAAAAATCTTGTCATGGGTGTTTGTGAGTCTCGTGATTAATGACATATTGGTGTGTGATTAGCGATGAGTAGTTAATGAAATCATCATCATTGAATTATAACCATTACGGACCATCACACATTTAAAATACAGTTTGTTGAAAGATTACAGAACCAGACATTAAATGCCGCTTTTCAAGTTGGTCATGCTTTCGTCACCGTGGTTACAGTAAGCCAATGCCCATGAAGGCGCGTTTCCTGTCCTCAGTGTGTCATATCTCGGTGGAGCAAGTTCAGGATGGTTGTTTCCTGCCAACTGCGCCGGTAGTCGCCCGCCTATATTTTTTGCGGTCGTGTTTATGTATATATCGTCGTAGTTTTAAGTATACAGCAGCACGAAAGACAAAAGTAAATAGTGGGTGCTTTGAATTTCTTCTAACTTTGGTTTATGGGGGTTTGACGTCCCAAAGCGACTCGGGCTATGAGAGACGCCGTAGTGAAGGGCTCCGGAAATTTCGACCACCTGGGGTTCTTTAGCGTGCACTGACATCGCACAGTACACGGGCCTCTAAAATTTCGCCTCCATCGAAATTTGACCGCCCCGGCCTGGATCGAACTCGCGTCTTTTGGGCCAGCAGCCGAGCGCGGTAACCACTCTGCCACCGCAGCGGCCCCTCTTCTTCTAATTTCACTTTTGCGCTATGATGAAGTATATGCTGCTGCACTTTTTATAGTACGCTGGGTCTTCCTGGGTGCACAATGGCGCCTTTCTGTTCCAGCTCATGGACTTTATGAGTCCGCCCACTTCTTTTTTTTAAAGAAGCCGTTTTGTTGGCTTAGCGGGGCGTCAGTGCTTGTTGCACTTGTCGCTAGCTATGCTAAATATTACACTGATGTGGTTTTAATTGGTTGTAATCAGTTTTGGTTATAAGAACTGGATATGGTGCAGTCCAAACGGTTACTGTGATGCATTTGACATAAACGGTAGAAAGTCTTCGAGTTCGGTGATGAAACATACGAAAGCGCGTGTTCTCCTATGGTTGCCTGAGGTGGTTTCAATTCTCAGTGACTATTCTTTTGGGGCCATACATGTCAAGGAGTGCCAAAATTGCTCAGCTTTGCTGAACAATGCTACCATTATCGGCCGCGGGAAGTCCAGGCACGAGCGCGAGCTGTTACAAGCGTTTTTAATAAAAAAGAACGAGCGTGTTTGTATCAGAGACGCATCTGTTATTCTCACTGACAAAGAATGGAATTTTTTATCTGGCTAGTAATGACGTCCGGACTTTGTTGAATGTGGCATGCATGTGCTCCTGCGCAAGTAGTGGCTATAATTTGTGGTGGAACCTTAATAAATTCAGTTGAAAGTCCGGCGACAGTCTGTGTGCGTCTTCCTCTGGTCTTGCATCTTTTCTCGCTGGTTTTTTTTCACGTCAACATGTACCAACTCGCCCAACAATTCACGCTTGTGATTGTTCTGTTGGAGCACTTTCACAAGTGAATGCGAACGACAAAGGTATAAATGGGAGATGTTAATCGCGCTGAACATCATGCTCTTTGAGGCACTTCTAACGGTGTTTCTAAGAGATGGGCACATCCTTGAATTCCAACATCTGTCTTTCCCGCTTTATTTTCAGAAAGTTTTAGAGAAATGTGGAATCGCTGACGAAGCGTTTTATAGTTACGCGCGTTAGACGGTAACAATTGAAAGATCGAATGAAATTATATCGAGCGATTCCTTTAAAGGAGAGCGCGTTCGTTTGATGTATTACAGTTTGCGGGCACCCTTACTTCAGGAATGGCTGCCTTTCCTCCCTTACCTGTCAGCACTAAATATTATATTTTTGGCTTTAGAATACATGTCCATGTATAACCAAAAGCAACTTTTCAAGGCATGTAAAAAAAGCACACTGGAGGACGTTACATTGTCCTCACCAATTATTCCTTAATTCCTGAAACATCGAAGGAGGTGGAGGACTCTAGCCCTAGTTGCACTCACCTGCTGCAGATTTCCCTCGACATGCAGGGCAAAAAGAAATTGGTTTATGGTTTATTGGGGTTTAACGTCCCGGAAATTTCGACCACCTGGGGTTTCTTAACGTGCACTGACATCGCACAGTACACGGGCCTCTAGAATTTTGCCTCCATCGAAATTCGACCGCCGTGGCGGAATCGAACCCGCGTCTTTCGGGTCAGCAGTCCAGCGCCATAAACACCGAGCAATCGCGGCGGCCAAAAAAAAATTGAATGCTTTATAGACATAGTAGAAAGGCAGTGTATAGACTTTCTGCTGACAAAAAGAAAGTAGGATTTATTATAGACTTCGTTCCTTATATAATCTATAGACTGTCAGATAAAAGTAAAGTACAGCTTTTAAAGACTATATAGATAGTCTTTAGACGAAAGGAAGTCAAGGCTGCTATATACTTAGGCTATAGATCTTCTATGAGTGAGTGTAAACAAAAGGAAATTAGGGAAGTTATATACTTAGCCTGTCGATAGTCTATAGTATAAACTGTCTATAAAGAAAAGAGAATAAGAATGGTTTTAGGCATTGGTCTATAGATCGTCTATAGACAAAGAAAAATTAAGGCTTTTATAGAAAGTAGTCTATAGCCCAACCATAGACAAAAGGAAATTAAGACAGTTAAAGACATTAGCCTATAGATAGTCTACAGACTATGTATATACAAAAAGATATGCCGCTTATAGACTTCAGTCTGTAGATAGTCCACAGACTTTCTAAGAACAGAAAAGTTTAAAGGATAACTATAAAATCCCTAAAAACTGTATAGAATGTCTATATACCACTTTTATAAGGTATGAAGGAAATTTTTCTTATAATGCAAGATTTAACTGCATCAGTCAATATGCTCGCAGTCTCCTGCCTACAGGCTTGAAATTATTCCTATTAACGTTTATGTTTCCGTCAATAACCCCATTTTGCTACCGTCCGTCCCAATCGGACTTCTCTTGTAGGCTTTGCTGCTCTTTGCTAGCGATGGAAAAGCTTCAAAAGAAAAACTTTAAAAGAAAGAAAAAGCCTCTTGCCAGAACAACATCACCTTCATTAAAAACAAGTCACACATATCAAGCCTTACAAGAAAGCGATCTGCCAGGATTAATTGTATTTTTCAAGGCACGTCGTTCCGAAGCATGCGTGTGGGTGCCGAAGAACGATGGAAGCATCGACACAAGCATTATAAGATCACGAGGTGAACAAGTACAGCAACATTAGGATTTCTGGGAAAATTATGACTCTCAAAAAGACGAAAGGCGTACAGAATTTTCTACAACGACCGAAATAAGCGACTTTTAGTCGTTACAGAGACACGTGCCCCAATTCTAGATTGTTGACTTCCTTCAAAAGCTTAGCTTTCCCTCCAAGTAATACAATTTCAGTGGCACCAGTATAAAGTAAGCTATCCTGCAGGACTACAGAATTTTTCTTTCCTGGCTAAATAAAGAAAATCAGGTGCGCCAACCCCCCCCCCCTCCCCCCCCCCCCCCCTGTTGGAAGCTTTCTACGATTAATTTTTTACTTTATTTTACGGAAGGAAGAAAGGCTGAGGACTATACCCAAAAATATGTCGATTCCGTAGCAATCAGATGGTAGTTACAAATGAGCGACAAGGAAGTCTATAGTTTCAATCTCCCTGTTCATTTGCACCCTATTTTAAATGAGCTTGTCGATCATTTGGAAGCAGAGGCTGCAGATGACGGTAGTCTGTTGTTTTACGTAGCTTGGGTTACTGGCAAAAGATACATCTACGTATCTCACTGTCTGTTAAGAGGATAGCTATAGCTCGAGGGGTTTCTTCGGAAATAATCTTCGTTGGGGCCACCTGGCCGTTCTGTCGTTTCATCTGCTATGCAAGTGGGCGGACCCTTCTGTTCGGCTGGACCCGTGGAAAATGTGCAGAAAGTTTAGAAGTGGGCAAGAGGAACGTATCACTGGCCTCCAAGTAATACGTGATTTAACGTCCAAAAAAGGCACATATGGGACATAGGGGAGGTCGTTTATTGTGGATGGCGCAGCATTAATTTCGATCGCCTGGGGTTGGTTAACTTTCACTGATGTCACACAGCAGATGGGTGTTCTTGCATTGGGACTCTACTTAAGTGCGGTCGTCGTGAACGAGATTCTACTACCTCCAATTTCAAGAGAGATCATGATGCGAGGTGTTATCATAGCTGAAGAACCTTAACAGCTACAATGGGCTAGCCAAACCACACGCAATGTGAGACTAAATTGTTGGACACAAAGGCAAACGGATTCCGCTGCGATTAACTTAGGAATCGTGCATGCTCTTGTGATGATTACCACTGCCAGATTGCAGCGGGTGCATGAAGATTTATGGTTAGTCATAGGCTTTGCGCTGATTACCTAATAATTAATCTGATAGGAAGAATATAAGGAGCTTAGACAGTATAAAATTGTTCGAAGAGAAACCACGGTTGGCTAATTCCATTAGCAGTGACACCAGTCAGATAAAAAAAATGAGACAAAAACAAGTTGGAGGTCCGCAGATAGGCACGCGCACGTCAGAAGGACAAAAATAAAGACCTAGATTTAATCGCACTGGGGATTATAGTCATGATGAAGCATAGCTCGGCCTTTAATGCAATCCAGGCTGAAGCCTTTGTGGCAGAACTATCATAAATTCATCATTGTGATGTACCGCCGTTCATGCAACATGCTTTGGCATTTTACTGTAGTAACTGTACCCGTGTTTCCCCTTGGTGTCTGTGTTGGTAGCGCTTGTGTTATTAACAATGAATGTTTACCAACTTTCTCAGTTATCTGCCTTCGTGCCCTTGTTTGTATATGACAGCAAACATGGGTTATGTGCGGTCTCGAGCAGTCATTCTACCAACTTTCGCGTGCCAACAGTCAAATGTGCGGCTATTCTTCACACTTCTGACCTATATTTCACGAGTTTTACTTCGGTGCTCGTGGAAATCGCAGTGTGAATATGGTTTTTTTCATTTAGAGGTGATGGAAGATGCGTTTGCTTGCCTCAATTCCATGGTTCTATTCTATGCTATGCAAGCTATGCTTTGAAAACGGAGGCTTCCGGATCCCCCGCGGGACGAGCGTGTAGCCGGAGAAGGTTATTGGATGCGGCGTGTGGGCAGCAGTGGGTGGGCATGCTGCGCCACCCACTGTAAGAAAGACGAATGGGTGTGTCTTGGCAAACAAGGGCAGAATAGATTTGCTCTGTGTACAGTCAATGAATCTTGTACAAAAATATTCTCTGAATGCTGTGTAAACCTTGCAGACTACAACACTGGAATCTGCTCACAAAGGGACGTGAGAAAAGAGCCATTGTAATGTAAAAACTCGAAAAAGCACTTTTTTACTAAAACATGTCCTGCAGCGTCCACTCACAAAAACTCAAACCTAGAAAGGGTGTTGATTCTTGTTGCTGTCCCGGCTCCACCATGAACATGAAAAAAATAGACATCACGTTCTTCTACAGCTGTACACAGAAAATATGTTTTCTGTCAAATGTTTACGGTTTCTGCATGCTATCTCACGCTCAGTTAGCCACTGTAAATACGTGGAAAGACGACTGTAGCGACCGTCCATACTATCGATAAGGTTATCTTAAGAAGGGCGTATATTTGAGCTCTGCTGGGTGTTGTGTCAAGGAGAAAACGTTTTCTTCTGCTGCATACAGAGTTTATCACTGAAACATGAATCTGAATGAAAAATCAAACAGGACATAAATTATCAGCTGTTGCTTTCCACAGCCTGCCAACTTCTTTTTTTTGTCTGCCAAAAGGGTCACTTAAGCCATGTAAAAGGGCATGACGTAGATTCACATAGAATCTGCCCAGAGCCACTTCATAGCTGATCCTTCGGGACGGAATGCGCGCACTTGCCACGACAGTTTCAGCGTTTATAGCTCTTGCCATACTTTACTACAAGGGTAGTAAAGGAAGGTCCGAGCTCATATACGAGCCAAGTAAGTGTTAGACGAAGAAGAGCTCTGGAAATGATGAATGTTGGGTACGCATGAGATTAGTAGAGGCATTGTTCCTCCGTGGAATTTAGAAATTACATTTTAGCTCCTTGTAAAGACATCGATTATTGTCTGCGCCGAGATAGTCTGTCCCATTATTGCGTTTGATGAAACACTCAGTCATGAGATGTACGGCGCTGCTAATAAGCGATGGCAATGCAGGCGAAGCGTGGCGAAGATAACGCTCCGTAAGCGCTGATGAACAAGACATTGTTTGAGGAAGATATGCATAATTGCAAGCCTTTTGGACTCCAAACTTTGAAAAAAGAATGCCGTAGAGATATGATATCTTAAAACAACCGCCGCTTGTTCTGTCTCCTAACTAACCTTTGCCGCATTGCTAAAGTAGTCGTGGCCAGAAAATTGAATTTTTGTCTGTTTACGAACGTTCTCATGGCGCAAGAATCAGCGACTATATTGCATGCGTAGTTTATTACGGTATTGCGGTGCAAGTGTCAACGACATTAATGGCTTGTGGCTTATGGGGGTGTAACGTCCCAAAGCGACTCAGGCTATAAGGAAAGGCTTAGTGAAGGGCTCCGGAAATATGGACTGCCTGGGATTTTTTAACGTGCACTGGCAACGAAGAGTAGACGGGCTTCTAAAATTTCGCCTCAATCGACATTCGACCGCCACGACCGAGATCGAATCCGCGTCTTTCGGGTTAGCAGCCGAGTGCCATGCCCACTGAATCACCACAGCGCCTTTCGACATTAATCATAAGTGTGGTAACACAAGGTGGAATCTGACAATTGAAAACTTAATGTGCTACGTATTCATTTCTTAAAATAAAAATGGAGGAGCGCTTCTGTGCTCAATCTCTTGGTTAGGTTGATAATACGAGTAAATATGAAGCAAGTTTATTATTTACGTCGAAGAGGGATCACTGCTTGCATTAGTTCACCGATTAAGGCTGGTCAGTCATGCAAGCTCGTTTAAGAGCCGGGTGAAATTCAGGGTTCCAACGAGAAGAGATATTCATTCTGGAATTTCTCAAGAAAACTGCCTCAGTGGCTATTATATTTAATCGACGTCATTAATCAACATTTAGGCTGCTCAGTAGTCGCTGCACGAGTCATATGTTTTTGTTTGTTTTTTTGGCAGGCCCGCAATTGAAGCTTCGTGAGAAATGTTTCTTGGAGCTTATCATCTTTTGCAAGTTTTTAGCCTACAGCAATAATTACGAGTTTTTATCAGCCCCCATACCCGAATTAACGCTATCAGCATGCGAGGTCATTAAAATCGCAGCAGCGTACAGTACACCATCTGCCTAGGAACATGTAGCGAAAGTAAAGTGCAATAAAACCTGTGGATAAAAATTTGCAGAATTCTCAGCATCTACATAATACGAATACACACTGCTTCTGCCAAAATGCCAATTTGCTTCCTCATAAAAACCTAAACCTCTTCTTCTTTTAAACCAGCGCAACGGCTATTTATTCTGTGAGTCTGACCAACTCGCCCACCATTTCATGTTGTACAGCTAAACCCCTTTATTTTGATACTTTTATTGGATACAGCACGTATCGCGCAAGAGTGTTTGCTCTTCGAAGCTCAGAACCAATTTCAAACGAAATCACTTAGCCAAGCAAGCCAAATGCAATCACGTTAAGATTTTTTTGGAGCATCCTCCGGAGCAGCTCTACTCTTATAGCTTGTAGCTATCTGTTTAGAGAACTGGCGTCTTGAAAAAGATAAACCTAGCTCAAAGAGAGGTACAGTAATTATTTTTAAATTTCGAGCCAGTCATTTTTACTTCTACCGCTGTGCTTTTTGGATTTCTCTTTTGCTTCCCTTCCAAATGTCTCAGTTTCCAACAACACACTCTGCGACGCACAGAAGGAAGTCATGCGTTGACACACTTTGGTAAGTCTTGTGCCCTGTAATAAAGAGGTTTTTCTTTCTGGCTGAATATTTTCAGGTACCTGCTATTACAATGGAAAGGAACTGTTGAGCGGCTCGTCGATTACTCTTAACGAGACCTGTGTCAAAATATCCTGCTTGAGGGGCACATTAGAGCTGGAGCAGTAAGTAATATTTCTGCATTTTGATAGTCGAGTCTCCGAACAGCCCATATTTCTTATGCACACCCATTTTCTTTTAAAACTCCTGTAGCGAAAATGACCGCTCTCATAGTACTTTGAGATTTGCAGTCGTGGACAAAGTTTTGTGGACGCCGTGGTGTTTAAACGAGGTCGATCTCACTATTATTAGTCTCTAACTGGAGGAAGACTTTCATTTGAGCTAGTTGGTTGAAGCTTGACATGGTTTACGCAAAAAGCGTACAGGCGCTAAAAGACGAATACAAGCACACTCAAGACAGGACAGCCGCCAACTTCCAACTACGTTTATTCAAGGTCAAAACCTGGACGACTCTTGCAGCTTTTGCAGTGAGTGGCCATGTGGCTCCCATAACCATTTTTATCGCAATCTTGTGCTGCCTCACTCTTTCATTGTAGCATTGACCTGTCTGGCCAATATATTCCAGACCGCAGCTAAGAGGCACAGCATACACAACGTCAGTAGTGCAAACAGTGGCGCGGATTAGGTGATTAGTTTTGCACTGCCTAACCATTCATGCTTTGTTGAAAGTGCACACGCGCGACAGCTTGCAAGGAGCAGATAGAACCACATTCAAATTCATCGCAAGGTCTAAAGACAAATTAGAGCGTGAAATCATAGAAGCTTATTACATCAAGCAGAGGGGTCATATCTGCATGCGCAAGCCATCTGTCTCGCTCTCAGAAGAAGAGATTAGGTTTCTCAGTGGGTCATTATCAGAGTTTTAATCATTGCTTGATCCTTTTGGCACGTGTTCCTATGCTCTGTCACTGCGTGTTTTTGTTTTGCTTCCATCTTTGCCTGCTGGTGTGGTTATTAAGCGGTTTTTTTCCTTGAATAAACTTAGTTGGAAGTTGGCGCCTGTCCTGTCTTGAGTCTGCTTGTCTTCGCCTTTTAGCGCCTGTACACTTTTTGCGTAAACCATGTCTAACTGGAGGCCCCGCCTGAAAAGGTTAAAATCTAAATCCTGTTCTTTCAACTTCACAAGTTGGGTCGACAGGCCGCGGCTAATATTAAAGCTATCAGCTTTGTTCACAGAGCCCACGCACAAAATAATTTTGCCCACAATGTACCTGAGCGTTGAATTTCGCTGCTCAGCATATGCAGTGCTGTCTTGCAGTGTGATCGCAAGCATAGCACATAAATTAAAACAGGGTGTCCTTCGAAACCGCGTGTAGGTTCCAGTGTCGCCATCTGAAGGCCACAAAAGCATATTTATTGGTCAAAAGAAGGTTGCTTGTTCTTTTTGAAACGAAAAGCTTCACTACGCTAGGCAAAACAGTCGTCACGTAGGCAGAAGACTGACCTTGAACGACATTCAGCCCAACCACGTTAGCCGTGTATGACCATATGTGATACAGTTATGCTGTCGAACCCTTAACCCATGACCTTTATTTGAACTCTGACATTGGGTGACCTTTGCGTTGATATTTGACCTCAAGAACATCCGATGAGGCGATGTGAAACCACGGGATGACATCCGATGGGGTATCGTAAGACCATGTGATACCAAGTCATAGCCACGTGGTCGTGTGGGTATACACAGAACGGCTGTCGAGAGCGTATAGCGGAGCTGCCATGGACGAGCCTCAGACGCTTAGCAAGCGTTCGTACTTTTCGCTGAATTCCAGGGTTAGCCAAGTTAAGCCACTGCCAATTTTTTTTATTAGCTGCGTACCACATAACGCGCTTGATCTGAGTACACCGCACCTACCAGGTCTTCTACGTAACAAAAGTCAAAGTTTACATGTACAGCAGCTCACTAATTGAAGACAAAAATAAAAAAAAATTTTTGCTTCTCTATGCAGCAAGTCCTGTTATCTGTTGAAACCAATGTGAGCGCAATCGCCTAATCTTTTATGTCAAGCGTGAATAAAATGTACGTCGTGGTAGAGCGATAAAAACAAACTAGTTGATGGCGGTGAACAAAGATGTTTCGAAACACAGTGTGTGAGTGAAACTAGATGCTTGTGTTTATTTCTGCTAAACAAGAAATTGTTGCACGCCCTACGCTCAATTTTTTTTATCGGGACCAGTTTCGGCTGGAAGCGTTGTGTGACCTTGTGAGCTGGACTATTAACAGCACTTGGAGCGCAGGTCACTTAAGAGTGTAGTGCGGAACGCGATGGAGTCCTCGTATGATTTTTCTATAATTGCATTGCCTTTCTGGAACAAAGAGAAATTTAAGGCGCAACGCATTCATAAGAACATGTTCACGTATTGCTTTTTGCACGTTTCCAGTATTAAGCGTTCGGAAAATTTGGCCCTATCAAAACATTTTAACTCCCAAAGCTGTTCTTCCCAAAAATGTGGAGGTCATCTTATTGAATCTAAAGTGTGGACAAGAACAGGGTTCTAGTAAGCTGCTATTCAATTCACTGCAGTATTCTGAAAAAAAAAGTCGGAGGCATTTGTGACATGCGACCATAATTTCAGAGAAAAATAAAACTTTATCTCTCTCTGCCTCCACTGAAGAAGTTTTTTGGGGGTATAGGCTGTCTACTGTTTTCTTGACTTGCATCTCGCACGCAAATAAAAAAAAATTTCTGTTATATGCACTCTGGCTAAACCTTGGATTTCTCTTCTGGGAATGTCATTTCTCTTTCAGTATGTTTCCTTAAAGATTACAGCGATGCATTTTACTGAAGCTTTCAACCACTAAAAGTCGAAACAAAGATATTATTATGCGCAGAGC